>RJWT010029326.1:0-14950 GCA_004365215.1 Cuniculus paca | reverse complement strand
TTATTGAGTCTTTCAGTTTCTTACACTAGGGAGGCAATGCGGTGTTTACACATGTGTGTTTGGTTTATTTCACTTATGAGTATGGTCTCAAGTCTCATCCATTTACCTATAAAAGCCTCCATGTGATCATTTTTTATAGCTGAATAATACTCCATTGTATAAAAGTACCACATCTTCTTTAACCATTCCTCAATTGATGTTGCCAAAAAATATTTGTATGGGACTCTTTTTAGGTCATTTATATACTTACTTATTCATTTATCCAAAACATCAATGTTGTTATTAAAAACATTAAAAAGAGATATGATTAGGAACAAAGATAAGTAGGATACTGTCCTTGTCCTCAAAGACCTTGGAGTCTAATGAAAAGCATAAAATCTGACAAATAACTTGAGCACAAGAGGAAGAGTAATGACCTTCATGAATGAGAGGGCTGGGAGAAAGGGAGTTCCCAGAGTCGTATTTTCTGGGGACTCATCAGCTTCCCATGTTTGCTGGCTTGAAGGTTTCTCTCAGTGCCAGTGCCATTCTCTGGGCCTCAGTTTCCTTCTCTACAAAATAGGGATAGTAATATCTGGCCTACACAGTTGTTCTGAACATAAAATGAGATATTATCAATTGGAAAACCTATATGACAGATTGATATAGGAAATGTTAAGAGTCATGCAAATTGATTAATAAGCATTACTTTAGTGAGTCAACAGAGGAAGAAATGACAGTACCTGCCTATTTTTACAAGAAATTTATGTGTATTGGTATAAATGCTATATATTTTTCAAAATGTATATGTGTTTTAAAATACATATTAAGATCTAGAAATCCTAAGTACAGTCTGATTGTTTAAATGTGAGGTTTGAGTCACGACACAAGATTCTAAAGTGTGGTCATTATCTAAATAATCACTCAATATTTATTTTTTAAAAGTAATTCATTCCTTGTGAACACCAGTGACCAACTGAACCACTTTTTAAATCCATGGTAAAGTCATGGTGGCCACATCCCTCTCTGAGCAGCAGCATTTCTTTCTCTCATTAACACTCATGACCCAGTTGATTCTTGCTCTCATTTTCACCATCTAAAAGGCCTCTGGCGGCTTGCTTTCCTCTCTGTTCAAACCAACAATAGCCTTTGGAACAAAGAAGGAAATTTGTAGCAGGTGAAAGTTTAGTTATAATGATGCAGAGACCAAATTGTTTCTAAACTTGAAATATATAAAAAGCCTCCAACTCCCTTTTAATTTCTCGTTTGTCACAATAACCCATTACAGTTTACCAAATCCCTTAGTTTGAATCACAGCATCTTTGAAAGAAATTCAGAAACCCACATATTATATTTCATGAATACATGATTATTAGCAACAGGGAAAATTACTTTCCTCTCTAACTGTGAGAGTTTTTTTTTTCTTCCCTTCAGAACGTAAAATAGAGACATAAACTTACAGGAATTAGAGACAGTGACTGGTGACATTTTCACATTATCTTGCAGGAAGAAACTCTAGCCCATAAAAGTTAAATAAAAAGCATAAGATTGGTGATGTGCATCCATATGTAGCAAAGGAGCTATTAGCACTGATGAGCTGCTGAGATCAGAACACCCAAGCCCATTTCCGGTTGTCTTCATGCTCTGCAATCATTAAATCAGGTTATTTAATTGAAATATAAAACCATCACCTTAACACAAGTTCATGGTCACCTTTCCCTGAAACTTTCCTGATAAAGGATTTGTGAAAACTTTTCTAAACAAACATACTTCCAAAATGCATCTATGCAAGCAGAAGAAACATCAACCTTCACATACAGAGGCATTCCCTGTTTTTGAGTCTTATTTCCCATTAAAATCCACAAGTAGCATTAAGGATGAAAAGCCAGATATAGCCTAACCGGGATGGCATCAGAGTGTATTAGTTAGGTTAAGTTATACCAGCTATAGTAACAAACATCCCTCAAACTTTAGTTGTTTAGCCCTATGCATGCTGTGCTGCAATCCATTTTAGACTGGGAAACTCTCTCCCAAATAGAACCTCAGGAACTTAGACTTTCCCTTTCTTGTAGTTCTTTTAAACATGTAGACTTCAATGTTGCTATGAGACAGGAACAAAAAATATACATAAAGCAGATACTCAACTGTCTAAGCTTGCTCAAGGTACACATCACTTCTGCTCATATGTCATCTGCTAGAACTAATTATTTGCCTAATCCAAACACAAAAGGTCTGGAAAATTAGTTAAAATTGCAGATAAGCATAGATCCATAAACGAGAAATCTCACACTGACTTCAGTGATGGATCACGGTAGAACTGTAGGTGTCCTAAAAGTGTCTAAAATTCCCTTCCAGCTATGTGCATGAGGTAGTGTATATGAAATTAAATGAACATTGTACTTAGATGTGGAAACTGTGTAAATGAAAATATTCCAAAATCTGAAGAAAGCTTGAAGTCTGAAACTTCTGGTCTGAAGTTTTTCAGAAAGGAAGGCTCATTCTGAATATGTATAGGTAAGTAGATAGATGATAGGTGATAGGTAGATGATAGATAATAGTAGATTGATAGATGATAGATAGATAAATAGACAGATAGATAGATAGATAGATTTCACATGTCCCCTATCCTTGTCCCCATCTTCTCACTTCCCCCCAACACATATATACTCACGTGTAGGTAAACAAACCTTTTTATGTACATTTCAGAGTATCTTCATATATATAGGAGTAAATATATACATATTACTTTTTAACACAAGAGTCAGCACACCATACACACTGTGCTTTCTTCTGCTCTTTCGCATGCTGTAACATAACTTCGGGATGGTTCTCTAAGGGTCTGTATGATACCACTGGGCCTCCGATGTTCCACTGTGAAGTTGCTTTGATCTACTTACCAGTCCCCTAGTAAGACTGATGGGCAGCTGGGTGCTTTGCAACTCTTTACTTATAAATAGTGTTAAATGAATAACCTCAGGCATGTCATTTCACATGAGGATGTTGATTTGCAGGAACTGTTCCCAGAATTGGGATCACTGGATCAGAGAACACACACACACACACACACACACACACACACACACATGCTTGCTAATTTTTTTTATTTTGCCCCTCTGCCCTCTGCCCATTTAATGTTAAATGGTCACTCATTACATTTAATGCACTGGTACCTACCTGCTGTGGCAAATCCCAGTGCAGAGCCAGTGCTGTTCCTTTCAAAGTGGAAAGGAGGTCAAACCTCTGCGAGGTTTATCACATGTCTGTCTCAACTAGCTGCCATCAATTTCACTTAAAGCAGTGTGATTCTTTATTTCCAAATTCTCTTCAGTGCCAAAAGCATGTTCTTTTGATTGTAATCAGCGATTGCAAATCAGTCTCAGTTTCCTCATCTGTAAAGTGTTGAGGAGAACATTACCAGATGTACAGTGCCCAACACAGTGCCTGGTGTGTGTGTGTGTGTGCGTGTGTGTGTGTGTGTATCTCTGTTCGGAGTTAGCTATCACTGTTGTTGATCTCACTCCGGGAACAAGGTAGGGATGCTTCAGGGCAATTTTGACTCCAAAATGAGTCATGATTAGAATGAGACAAATTTCTTCTGCAGCTCATAAATGAGCTCTGAAAGCAGATTGCAGGGCTCGTAAAAGGCTTGCAGGACAGACCACAGTGCCAGTGGCATGTACCTGCTGTTCTTTCCAGGTGGTGACAGAGAGCACAGGGTCTGGACACAGGCGTGCCTGCCTCACTCTCTTGCATGTGCATGAATTGTACCTCATTCCCGGCCCTGAGCCCCCTTTTCTCCAGTCATCCCTGGATAGAGTTTCTCCAGCACACAGGATCTGTTACACACTTTCTTTGCATTGTCATTCCCTCTGACCTGCCAGATGATGTGCCCCGGGCAGTGACCTGACCCTCTGAACAGGTGAAAAGATCATCTCAGAAAATCCATAGAGATGTCCACTGCTGTTGCACATTCCCCCGAATCTTTCCAGTTCTCTGTGTTAGCATGCACGCTTTTAACTCAGTCCTTGCTTTGAAAGAGCAACTGTGCTTTGCCAGGTAACTTGATGCCCTCTCCAGCCCGGGGGCAAGGCTCAGTCCTGGCAGCAGGGTGAACTCTGACTGAGGCCATGCCCTTGACTGCAGGAGGTTTCCATGAATGGGCATTAGGTGAAGCCCTGGGAGCTAAAACTGGGAGCTAAATAAACCTTTCCTTCCTTAATTTTAGGAGCTAGATATTTTGTTCCAGCAATGAGTGAAAAGTAGCCAAGACAAATATTAAATGATCACTCAGCATGTACCAAGAATGCTGGACAGCCTGATTCCAATCCAATCTGTCAGACTTGCCTAAGGTCATCATCTTTCAAGTTCCCCCAGGTCTCATCTCAGGGTATTACTCACCAATTCTTTACCATCCCAGTAGCATTGCACCTTCTCATCTAGTTCTGCTCTCTCCACCCAGAGAACCCTTTCTTTTTCTGTGTCTGAAAAAACTTATTCATCCCTCAGGGCCTCTAGAAAATGCCATGTCCTCTTTCAAGCCCACCCTGATTGGCTTCCCTTCTTCTACTACTTACTCTATCCCAATGATTGGTTCATATGTCCAATTATCTCCCTAGATCCTACCTCCCCTTTAGTCATTGTACTCTTCTTCCCACCTTAGCCCCCTAACAGAATGGTTGGCACAGGTTAGGCATTCAATTAATGTTTGCTAAATGAATGATGATGCTAATATTGGGAAGAGATTCCAAAAGAAAGAAGGAAGGAAGGAAAAAAGGGGGGAGTGGAGGAGGGACAGAGAGAGAGAGAGAGAGAGGCAGAGACAGTGATGGAGAGAGAAAGGAAAGGGACAAACGTGGGCTGCAGTTGTCCTGGCACTCCACGAAGGTCATGTTCTCCATCTTCACACAGATCTCAGCTCTCTTCTTGGTACCTGACAGCTTTAGGATGAGCTGATCTGGCTATCTTGGTTTTCTTTTTTACCAAATTTCTTTGGCCCAGAGGGTCGTGGATAATCTTTGTAAAGAGAGATGGTACTGTCGTGGGTTCTGCCAGCAAGCGCCAACTGTCTCATTTTCCTCATTGAATTCAACAAGGAATCAAAACCGCATCCCACTGTTAAAGATGGAGAGAAGAATCGCAGATTTAGAAAGTGTGATTAGCATAAATTGCTCCATGGTTCTGCATCTGAGTTTCTGCCATGCAGAGTTTGAGCCACACTGGTTCCTCCTGAGATGCTGGGGATTTAGCTCAGTGGCCTACGCACCTGCCTGGTAAGCATGAGGTTGTGAGTTTGATCCCTGGTGCTGAAAAAAAAAAAGAAACAAAAAAGTGTGCCTGAGATAGGCCATGCAGTTGGCACGCCCTGGGCACCGAGACTCCTTCTCCCCTTGTTGTCATTCCTGAGGAGAGCAGGGGGAGCAGGGCCTCCAGCCAGGCTCTCACTGGAAAACCACTGGTTAAACTTCCACTCAAAGAGCAACAGCTTCTTCAGGAGAACAGAGGGCAGGGTTGGCATTTCTCCCCAAAGTGAGAGAAACGGAAAAGGCCAAACAATGAAAAAAGGATTTCAGAGAAAAATGCTCATCCATTTCTGGGTCATAAAGAGAGGGAATGATAAAAGTCACAAATGAAAGCTAAATGTGAGCCATTTTAGGTAAATGGATGCACCTTAAGATCAGTGAAATAAGTCAGACACACAACCTTAAATATCACTATATACATATAAAATCATTTCGTGAACTTAATTCTTTCCATGTTTCTGGTTGCAAACCAAAATGGTCACAAACCAAATCAAATTTCCCCATAAGATCAACAGTGAACCTAACCATTGAATTTGATTATACATATGGTGAGAGAAAGTAAAACAGAAGATAGGTAAATAGGAGGTAAGGAGATCTTTTTAAAATGGTTGGGGATCAAGAGACGGAGGAGTGAGAGGAAGGGGAGGGAAAGGGAATGGAAATAAAAAAGAACTGAAAAAAATGTAAATAGACCTTTTGCAAATGAAAAGAGGGCCAAGAATTGGAAGGGAATTCAGATGTATTATGTACACATGCCAGCTCTCCACAATAAATGTAAGCATTATGAGCTGCAAACATGTACTAGTAAAAAATAAACAAAATTTTAAAAAATAAAGGAATTCAAACTGGAGTCATGGAGCATGTTGAATCGTCCCCGTTCCTTCAAATTTACATGAACTCAGAACCCCAGAATGTGATCTTACTTACAAATAGGGTCTCCAAATAGGGCCTTTGAAGAGGCAACTCATTAAAGACCTCACAGCTAAGAGCTGAACTTTTGGGTGAACCTTAGGTCCGACAATTATCCTTCGAGGTGGAGAAGACAGCTTTGTGAAGATGGGGGCAGGGACTGGCATAACGCAGCCACATGCCAAGAATTGCCAAGAGCTGGAAGAGGCCGGGAGCTTAGAACCCAAGCAGGGCACAGAGCCCTGCTGACAACTTGTTTCAGACTTCTGGCTTCCAGAACACTGAGGGAATAAATATGTATTATTTTAAGCCCGTGAGTTTGTGGTCTTTGTCATGGTAGCCCTAAGAAACTCAAAGGGAGGGGAATTGAGTTTCCACTAGAATATGGCTTGGATAAAAAGCAGGGCCAGAGGCAACTGTTTCCCTCCAAGAGCTAGGGTAACGCATGGACCATCTCTGATCTAATGCCTGGCCCCCTTCTCACTGCAGTCAAGAAACCAGGGAATGAAATCTTACATTCTTCCAGATATGGGAAACTCACTCTACAACCTCCAAAACAACCAATTCCATCCTCGAATGATTCTTCGTTACAATAAAGCCCAAATCTCTGTCCTTAGAGTTTTTACCTAGTGACTTTATTTGCTTCTCTTGAAGTCATTCACTTCAAATCCACCTTCCCAGTGATGGCTTTCCATGTATTAAGAGATACTGTCATGTGCTTGGACATCTTTGTTCTCTCCATTTCCTCCCTGGTTATGTCAGCAGTGTCTCTTGTAACACAGGCTTTTCTTCCTCTCAACACCCTGACCTGTTTCCTTTGAACATATTCCCTCTCTTTTGCATCCCAGGGACTGGGTACACACTCCAGTCACTGTCTGACCTACTCAGGGGTTAGATCATGACTGCCCTCTTTCTAGGTATCATCTGCTGACTTCCATCATTTCTTCTGTCATGGTATGTTTAACTTAAGAAACCACAATGGTCTGCTGCGTTCACTGGAACAGAGTGATGCTAACATTCCATATAGTTCCAGGAAGTGGACTACAATGGTTGTGGTCCCAGATGACAGCGAAGACAGCATTGAGTGGAAATTCTCCCAGAATGGGAGGGAGAACAAGACGAGGGCTCCAGGCCCCCAGAGCAAATGCAGGGAGTGAGAGGAGCCTTATTCTATGTCTGCAGAAGAGGGATGGGAGTTGTTCCTGATTCCCCAGGGAAAGAAAATAGCCAATCAGTAAAATCTGCCATGATAATCTTTGGGGAAAAAAAATCAATAATATGAAAATGATTGCATTCACTTTAAAACAACCTTAGAGAAAATTTGTTCTTATGGTCACCATTAGCAGCAATTATTGATTGCACCACATGTGTCTGCTTAGCCCCATTTTATAATGGAGGAAACTGAGGCATAGAGAAGCTAAGTGGCTTGGCCCAAGCCATGCATGCAGCAAAGAGCAGGTTGTGATTTGAACCCTGTTTATCTGAAGCTGAAGGTCAAGTTCTTGACAGTGAAGCTCTCATCTTGCAAAGCTGTCAAACCAAAACGAAGGTTTTGGGGCACTGGAGTGTCACACACCTTCAAAACACAGGCAACGCAACACCTTTTAAGGCTTTGGTATTGCTGTCATTGTTCATCTCCACAGAAAGGTCCCCCCACTGTGCATTTCTGTGCCTCTATTTACCCCAAGTCTGACTCAAGAAAGACAAACCAATCAACAAAGGCCTGGCCTCTATGAACCAAACATTTCTCCTTCTTGTAAAGGATTCTACCTGCCATCCTTTCTGGTAATCTGTATTTCCTATGGTACACTCTTTGCCTACTGTAAAATCTGGCTTCTGTGTCACCACTACCCTTTTGGCATTAGAGAAATTCTGGGTTATTAACACCAGCTCCACACACATGGACTGTGCCAACACCCCAGCCTTCCCCCGTCAGAAAACACGAGGTGTAGGGAGTCTTCTGAATTCCAAAGAGGATTTTTTGGTTGTTTGTTTGGTGTTTGTGTATTTGTTGGTTGGTTCTTGGGATTGAACTGAGGACCTTTGCACTGAGCCATATCTCGAGGCTGCCCCACTGCCTTTTTAAAACAAGGCTTTGCTGTTTTGCCCACACTAGGCTGAAACTTGGGATTCTCCTGCCTCTGCCTCTCAGAATGCTGGGATTACAGGCATCAGTCACTGTACCATGCTCTGGATATTTTTACTGTGGCCAATACATTATGATTAACCAGAACAAAACCCTTTTAAAGATTCCTCTTTCTTTTCATTCTGAAACCATGAACAGACCCTGTCCCTTATAAATGATGTACTTTAAAAGTTACTTTTTTTCCACTTTCCCAATGAAATGCTCAATGTTAACTTTAAAAAACTAGGTCATAGAGCATTTATGATTTTCTATACAAGCTTAAATAAGTTTTTGATAAGGAAAAAAAATAATATTACCACTCCCAAGTATATATTCATCAAGCTTGCTGACTGTCATAGCATCAAATCAAGCCTGTGGCAGAAATCTGAAGTTGTCTCCCATTAATCATGCATTTGTCCTTCAAGCAGGCAAAATATATGTTATGTATATTATGTATATGTGTTATACATATGCGTAATCACACTTGGCTGCAAATACTTCACAAAACTACAGTCAAAGGTGCTTTCCTAAGAGCTGATCTCTTTCACTAACCCTCTCTGTGTTCCTTAGAGAATCACGTCACCTCTCCAGTCTTACTTTGTTTTGTTCTGCTTTGTTTGGTTACATGAGCTCGAAGGTCATTTTTGGCTCTAAGACTCTACTATGATTGCTCTTCTTTCCCTGTTTGGCGATGCTATTCGTGGTGCTTGTAGTTGCCAAAGGCTCCCAGACCAGTTTCTTGGGTGATACATAAAAGCAGCTGTTGGGTTCTGCTGAATTCTATTCTGGCCCATTTCAGCAAGGCAGCTGCCCAGTGTTTACCCCTCCGCTGTGACGCTTACCTACATAGCAAACATTTATCTCCAGGAAATGATGCTGAATCCTCCAGATGCTTGTCCCCAGGACTCATTGGAGGGACAAAGACAGAGCCACACAGCCCTCATTAATCCACGTGGAAATAAAAAAGATTAAGCAACGCAGACACTGTGACCACTGGGAAAATGACAGAAATAAAGATCATTACGTGCATCTGGTTTTTCAGGGGGGATAAATGGAGATAAAGCCTTAAGTCTTTAATAAGGCTAGAAATTAAAACTGGAATTAACAACATGAAGCATTTCTAAGAAGCTGTACGGGACACTCCTGCTTAGGGTTTGCTGGCCTGGTTTCTGGAAAATCCTCTATATTGTTAATTTTATCCTTCGAGCTTTTTCTCTGGTTGAAAAAATAGTCTTTGTCTACAGGCTTCAAGTCTCCAGCCTGCTCCCCAGAAATTCAGCCTGCTTGAAGATGATACTTTTTTAAAAGTAATCATTCAGCACTGCATCCAAAGGGTTTCTACAGAGGGAGAGGAGTGTGAATCCCAAAATGTCAATGGACTTTTGAGGTCTGGCCTTATCCTATGCTACACAGAGAAAGCGGCTTCCCAGGACAGGTGAGTGAGTGCGGCACATCTAAGGCTGGAGGGTGGGGGTGGGGAACTAACAAAAAAGGATGGACCCTCCCATATTTAGAGGCCAAAATTTCTCCCACCGTGGTCTGTTAACATGCAATTGTGCCACTTGGTTGAATCGTGTCCTCCCCCAAAAGGTATATGAAAGTCTTAACTCCCTCCAAAACTATGAACCAAAATTACCCTTTCCTCATTATAATTTAATTATCTCAATATTTTTTATAAATTAACACAGTATCCATGCCCCAATCTGCCACTTCCAAATCTACCTTCCTGGACAACTTTGGCATAACACCTCCAAATCAACTCTGACTTAGGATCTCTGAGTTTGGGGGTCTAGAAATCATGCAGGCAGGAAAGGAGATGAACTCAGAAATTAACCAAGAGAAAAATAACACAGAAAACTAAGTTTCTTTGAGTATATTCTGGAATGCTGTACTTTCTGAAGAAAATATAGTCATAAAAATGTGTTTGTGATGTACAAGCATATACAATGTGTAAGTGATAGGGATTGCATTTTTGGAAATATTAAAACAACTTTTTCCTAATTTCTAGATGACTCTCCATCTACCAAGGCTGAAGGATTTATTGGGAAGAAGGTGAGTAAACTTTTTACAGTCCATGGCAAGTAGCTTGAGAAAAGAAAAAACAATAGTTGTTAAAGTCACATATTCAAAACATAAAGGATGTGGATTTCTTGAATTCCCCAAACTGCCTTTTATACATCAAGAACTTTAGTTCTTTGAGCATTAGGACTGGCCACAGAGTTCATCATGGAATGCAGGATGTGACACAAAGGAAGTTCCCAGCCCACAGGAAGAAGAAAAGCCCTCCCAGGGTCCCAGAGAGAAATTGGGAAAGAGTTCCAAGGACAGAGAGAAGGATCTTCAAATGGGCACTCTTCATCAATGTCTCGCTGAGTCCTGGGCAGCCAAGGGACAGGCTGATTGTCAGGAAGAGGTAGGCAGGCATGCTAGAGCCCAGAGTGCTTTGGAAATGCAGTGGTACCTGGGTTACCTTGGGCAATGTGATGCCTAGGAAAGAGCCTGGCAGGGTCTGAGGAAGATGTGCAAACCTAAGGACCTGCAAGGATGCCTTTGGTGCCTGTGCCTGGGTGTGCTGAGCAAGAAAAACACCCAGGAACCCCATGCGTCCCCCTGGGTCTGCAGACATGCTAAGGGTCTCAGGGCAAAAAGACAGTTGCATCCAGGACAAGGAGGTGGCAGACTGCAGGAATTTGGGAACCAGGGACACTGGACTTCGGCAGCAAGAGCCAGGCAGCATGCACCTGTGATGGTAGCAGATGCTCCTCTGAAGACACAGAAGAGATGCCCATGAGTAGAAGGGATGACGCAGGACCTGGAGAAGGCTAGGAGCACAGACTGGAGGAAAAGTAAGAACCCTGACCTCTACACACAAGACTGGAAGCCACCATTGACTGTCAGTTACCTGGAAAATCCAACTGTTTATCTGAAAAAGACTGAGTAATCAAATGAAGCTACTTAAAATCTGAAAATGGGCTGAGGTGTAGCTCAGTGGTAGAGCTTGCCTAGCATGCCCCAGGACCTGCATTTGATTCCCAGGACTATGAAATAACAGCAGCAGCAGCAACAACAATAACAAAACACTTGAAATTACCCAGTAAGGATTTAAGTGGTATCTGTGTCTGCATGCGCTGCTGTAACAAAATACCATAGACTACGTAGCTTAAACATAGACATTCATTTATCACAATTCTGGAGATTGGAAAAACTAATTAAGATCAGAGTCCTGGCAAGATAGGTTTTGTTATAAGGTCCCTTCTCCTGGCTTGTAGATGGCCACCTTCTTGATGTACCCTCACACAGAAGGAGACATGGAGGAGAGGGTAACTTCTTTTATAATTAACAAAATATGTAACACACTAAAAAACACAGCATCACTATCATCCAATATCAAAGCCTTGCAAAAAATTGTAATAAACATAATACTATCTAACCCACAAAGATTCAGGGAAATGAGCACTCTCACTTCTTTCTGGTAGAAGAAGGAATTGTTCTAACTTTTCTGAAGGACAACTTTTAATATGTGTTAAAATCTTTAAAATGTGCATATACATTAACTTAGCAATTCCACTTCTAAGCATTTATCCTAGGGAAACCATCAGGAATATGAGTGAAGACTTGCATAAAGACATTCATGGAGATTTACGTTAGCAAAACCCCAGAAATGTCTGACTGCCCAATTACATAAAATTAATTAAAAGAATTAAGATATTGTCTACACTGGAATTCTGTGCAGGCTTTAAAACTCGAGTTACAGAAGGCACATTTATGTTTACAACACATTACTCACTGAAAAATTAGACCATGAAACTGTGGTTAGTATTAGTTGATCATCTATGGTATTATTTCTGAAAAAAGCATCCCTCAATCACAGCAGCTTCCAGAGGAGGTGCTTTCCTGCTCACAGTGAGCAGCCGGTCTACAGTCCAGCGGACCAAGGCTGGGCTCAGCTGGACGGCTCTTCCTCAGGTTGGGGGCAGCTGGGCAAAGCTGTAAGATGCAGGATGTTCAGCTTTGCCTCTCATTCTCTTTGGCTGTTCAGGGCTGTTCTCTTTGTCTCTCATTAGTCCAGCAAGTACATAGGATGACTAAAATATACTATGAATGCTTACATTTTAAAAATTTATCACAGTAAAAGACACATTGCCATTAATCATCCTCAAAACTCTCACCCTGGCTTCAAACATACTTACCTCATTGTTCTTGGCACTTTCTAAGACAATTTAGAAATCCTGCTTTGGGAATATCTTTGAAAATTATGGTCAAAAATACAATGAATGGCACTGCTGAGTGCTATTCAATGGAAAGGCAGGCTTGTTTCAGGCATCGCTGTGTGTCATCATTCACCTTATTCACTGCATCTGGCAACATGTAACTTCCGGCTCTTCCCTTAGGTCAAATGGATCATGAAAGGTAAACACTTAGAATCAATTCAGGACATCAAGACAGCCACAGCAGCACCACTAAAGGAAAAAGGACTTCCAGAAATGCTTCAAAATGTAGCGAGAATGATTGGATAACTGTGTTTGAAGCAAGGGGGATTAATGGCAATGTGTCTTTTAGTGTAACACATTTAAAAAATTTAAGCAGTCACCATATTTTTCAATCACACATTGTACGTGAGACACATTCTCAGGGTGGAAGAAGCACCATCCCACGACCGCCTTGAGAGCCTCTTTTAGCTATACTCACCAGCAATCCATTCACGCAAGTCTCACAGTCTAGCCTCACAGTAATGCATCAGGAAGATGCTGGTGCTTCCATGAGCATGAGGAATGGCCAGATGCTTTAGCAAGGGGCATGGACACGGAAGGGGTGAAAAATTAGGAGTAAATTGTCATCTTCCCTCTTTAATGCTGATTTAGAAATAAAAATATCTAATATCTACTTAAGAAAGTACATAAGGAATAAGGAATGAATTGGTGGTGAGTGGCAGAAATCTTGACTATGGTTAAAACAAAAAACATGTTAATTCTTCTCATGGAGCAGGAAGCCTTGAAGTGGATGAACTGAAGGTGTCCTCAAGGATTCAGGCTCTTTCTCCATCCTGATCCACCATTAGCAGCATGCAACCTTCACCCTTAAGTCGTAAGATGCTTGATGCACTGCAGGAATGTGTGTGCGTCTGTTCCCCAGGACTTGAAGTTTTCAGAAGCGCTGATTGTGTTCAAATGAATTAATACTGACTTGCCTATAAATAAGTTTGTGGGCACAAAGAGCTTCTGGGAACTGCAGATTTCACCCCCGCCTCCTTTTTCTTAAAGGCATATTATTAATATCATGCTTCCAGGATTAATAAGAAGAGATGTTGATCAGTACATTGCTTGGAATTACCCAATATTTTTACTCAAATCTGCTGCTAAATCTTCTGAAGACATTACTGAGTTCCAGTTCATTGGCTTTTCCTTATAGCAATAGCAGTAGCAACTGTTATCAACAATCAGAATTATCACAGGGGGCAACCACAAGCAGTCCTTCCTTAAAAACAAAACAAAAAGATATGTTCAATGTTGTGATGAGACCTGGATGCATCACACACACACACACACACACCCTCCCCGCAAATGGCACTTTGGCATTTGAGAAAACAGCAGAAGCAGCGAGGTCCCTACCATTTTCCTCCCTTCCTTCTCCCCTGAAACAGCTTACAAGCTCTCAGGTGCCTTCCTGACCCCAGAGGAAATGAATACTCACATTGCAGATGACATTGGGGTCAGAGAAGACTCTGAACAAGCAGGCCTTGCTAAGTCCCCCCAACTTTACTACCATGGGCCACACTTTTTAATTCAATCTTCTCCATGACTATCCACTTTTTCAGGGAAGCAATTTGTGGTATATGACCCGATCTGCATTTCTGTGTTACATAAATGATATCTATTAGGTGATATCTATAGATGTAGATGATAGAGGCAGATGGCAGAGCTGAGAAAGATAGATGACAGATAAAAATATACATAGATAGAAATGATAAAGATCATACAGATAGGTATAGAAGATAGAAAAACATATAATATTGATGGTATAGTTAGATACAAATTATAGTGGTACATAACACAGATGATAAAGATTGATATGGGTGATGGAAAAATAGGTAACAGTAATAAAAAGCAGTAGATGATATAGGTAGATAAATATAGATGAGAGATGAATAGGTCAATAGCTAGCTAGCACTGTACATAGAAGTCTTAGGCCAAAGTGTCCCTAGTGGTCCTCACTAACCTGTCTCAGGCTGGTGACCAGAGGGTAGAGGAAATGAAACAGGCAAGGCTGAGGTGGAAAGAAAAGCAGTGTCCCCGAGGGCTGCCCAAGATCACAGCCCACACCCGCTAGGAGCAGCCCCTAATCACCTCCACAAAATCCCTCTCTGAAAACCGGGGGGGTTGTTTTCCTGTGTTTTGCCTTCTGCTCTCTTACCCAAGTTGACCTAAGTTTCTACCCCTCATTGTGATTGCCTGTTGGGTCGAAATGTTACCAGGAGGGAACACATCCCACAGGTAGCTGCCACCTTGCCCACAATGGCAGTCACTGGGAAAGCCAGGTTCCTGCTGTGAGGGACCAAGTTTCCCTGGGAGGGCAATGACCAAGGTCAGTGTTGGGGACACAGCATCTGCAGCAAAACCTTTGCCCCATTCTCCTCCTG
>RJWT010029325.1:0-14963 GCA_004365215.1 Cuniculus paca | reverse complement strand
AATATATTTATTGAGAGAAACAAAGCTACTGTCTGAGAGAGAGACAAGGGGTCACGAGTGAGTTGACACTGTTGTCTTCTTAATGCAAATAAGAAACAACCAGCATTCATACCAGGGCTAAATTCATGCCACCAATAGCTTGAGTGGTTTCTTTGCTAAATTGCATCCTAATCTTGTATCTGCCTACTTGCAGGCAGTTTCTGTCAAATCGTGTTTGAATTGCAATGATAGGTTAATGAGAAATATAAAATCTGGTAAAAATAAGCTAAGACACTCTGTGAAAATTACTTTCTATGCAGAATTTACAACACAATGTGTTGTATATTTTATAATTAGTTGTGAATCCTATGCTGCAGTTCTTTATGTCTGTAAAATTTACAAGACACACACACACACACACACACACATACACACACACACCTTTCCCCTGGGAGAGCAGGTAGTTAAACATTTATTAATATGCCACTTCCCAGACACTAATTCCTATCAAAGGATTTTAAACACTTCATTTTATAGGGCTCCTTTCGCCATCAGAAGCTGCACTTCAAATAAAATTATAAGTGTGCAAGTTTCCTGACGAATTTTCTTAACTCCTCCTTAGAATAAATTTAAAATGTAAGCCATGTATTGACCAGCAGGTGTCACTGTGGTGTAGGGTCACAGTCAGAAGCGCTCCCGCAGGGCATTCCTGAGGAGCATGTCGGAGTTGAATTGCTTCCAGTTAAGTCTCGCTCACCCTGAACATCTCCAGAGTCTCTTCACGGAAAGCGCGTCACACCCAGGTTCTCGAAAACAGGCAGCCAAGTGACAGAGGCATCGTCTACTGGTTCTCTTTGCTCACTTTGTACTGCGAACTCTGCCATCCTGTTCCGAAAGTCGAGGAGCTCCCATTGAGCTTTGTGGTTTAAAGTGCGTGTCCTAGGCGGGCGGTGTGGGCGTCACCGGGAAGCGTGTTAGAAACACCGGCTCTCAGGCTCTGTTCCAGATCTGTGTACGCAGAATCTGCATCGTAACGAGGTCGCGAGGGGATTCTTGTGCACATTTGGTTGTGAAAAGCTCTAGTGTCAGTGACCCACGTGTGGACAGTTACTGTGAAGCTTGGAATAAGATGGGAAGTCACTTCCAGCCTCGTAGGTTGAGAGAATGAACTTAGTCAGAAAGCGAGGGACATTTCCCAGGGAGATGTCTGATGTCAAGATTTCTTAGTGCATGTTGGAAAGCCTCTGTTTCCCCTCTTCTTGCCCTCACTCCCTTCCTCCTTCCCTCCCTTTCTCTTTTGCTGCTTCTCTTTTTCCCTCTGGAGAGAAGAACCTCTCTAGATCTTTCCTCCCATGACCTGGTCCCAGCTGATTTCTTCACTGTTACCTCTTGTGATTTCCCGTCCACACTCGGTGTTTCAGCCACTCTGTTATCTTGCCAACATGACCTTAAAAACTCCCATCTGGTTCTATCACTCCACTACTGAAAGTGACTTTCTCTTGGTTTTAGGACATGGACCACATCTATGCCGTGATTTGCAAGGCTCCTCAGATCCAGCCTATCTGGCTTTCTAGTCTCACTTCTCAGTACCCCTCTCCTTGTTATGCCCAAGGTTTAGCTCCACTTTTAGTCTTATATTTATCCTCCCCCCCATACTGGGAACTGAAGCCAGGACCTTTCCTGTGAGCTGCATCTAGTCCCCTCTATTCTGAGATAAGGTCTCAGTAGCTAATTTGTCCAAAACTTGTGGTTGTCCTGCATCAGCCTCCTGAAGTGCTGATATTACAAGCAGGCACCCTGGCACTTGGCTTCCACTTTCTCCTTTTCCCGTTCTGTTTCTTCTCCCTCTTCCATTGACAGACTGACACGCTCTTTAAATAACCTGGGAAGTCTTATTTAAACCCACTGGACGCATTAATGTCCTTCATTATATGCCCTCTATTCCTTGTATTTCTATTTCATAATGTTGATCATGTCAGTGATTAGACTTTTTAAATATTCCTTTTTCCCAGCAGACTATTTCTTTACAAAGGAAGGGAGTGTGTCCGTCTTGTTCATGTGAAGATCCTACTACAGCCTTTGATTCTTTACCTAGCCCAGTGTTCCCTCCCGCAGTACCTCTGATGTGACTGCTTTCATCTTCTCTTTGTACTCCTGCCAGCCCCTTTCTCTCTGTGCCTGCTCTTCCTCTTGTTTCTCAGACACATCATGAGCATCTTGTCTGCTCCTGCTGTTTGGGCCCCTTGCTCACATTCTGCAGGCTTCTGGTCGACCCTAGTCGTGCACCTAGAAGCAGACCTATATGAAGTTGGGTCTTGTACTGCATCTGCCCTTCAGTGGAGGATTGTATTGTTCACTTAAATAGAAAATAGCTCATCTGTCTCTTAGACACTTCATAAAGATGTGACTCTGGCAAGAATTCTTCTTGAGCAGCAGATTGCTGAGGTTGGCTTCTACACAGGCTAATACCAGAACATGACGTAGAAAAGGTATGTGCTGGAGGATGGGGTGGGGAAGCAGTATGCCCTAACTCAGCAAAGTGAGGAGCTGGAAAACGGAAGGGAGGTGTAACAGCAGCCAGCAGTTTTTGTTAAATCTTAGCCTGTCAGTCTAAGAAATGGTTAAGGCCTTTTCCTTCCTCATTGCTCATGAGTTTGAAAAATAATGCTATCAATGCGGGGTGGGGGACACACTAAGATGACGGTAAACAATGTAAGTTGTACTTTTTTGTTTACATGAAAAATTTGTTGTTTAGAGAATAAACGTGTGCCTCCCTCCCTTCCTTCATTTAGCTCACCGCTTAGACACCGCCCATTCTGCACACTGTCTTATATTGGGGACCACATTCTTACTTTTCTTAAGCCAGCTACGGTGCTTGTATATACCAGGCCTTTATCCCCCGATGAATTTATCCACCAAAGCTCACAAGTTAAGCTGTCTGCTTGACACAATCATGGCCTAGTCAGAGACCACCCCAGGGACCCAGAGCAAACAAACTCCTGGGCTCTTAACCTGTTCCTCATTAAAAGCATGATTTGTGTTTTCTTCTGACACAGCTGGGGATTTACAAGTGGTTTTTGCTAAAAACCACAACTCTTTTCCTTGGGCCCACAAGTGCCCAATAGGTAACTAAAAGTAGAACAAAGCTTTAACTTCATTTCATAGAACTCTTCGTTGAATCCTTCTCAGCTCTGCCTACAGACAGGTTAGTCACTTAGGGACTGCCTGTCTAAAAGTTGACAAAACCAGGTTTATTAGCTCTCAATTTTCCTACTCTATCTTATCACCTTTCAAGACAAAGTCACCCACAATTAGAAGACTCCATGGCCCTAAATCTAGGGTCACCTTGGATTCCAGGATACAGAACTGAAACTGGCCTTCAAACCATGGGGGTTTCACCCATGGGAACTGAATTGTTATAATTCTCGTGGGAACCAAATTGCCCCTCAAGTTCTGAGGACTCGTCCTGAACTGTGGAACTAGGACAGAGACAGTAATCAACCAGACCCTGGCCCACCTCGGCTAGTCTTTGCAAGGTGGCTTCCTGCTTTTTGTCACTGGGCCAGTCTAAAGCCCTGCATCAGGATGCATCCTGTCCAGGAGCTCATGGTGGAGACCTTCTCCTATTGCTCTTATTTCCCTTGTTAGGAGACCAGCTTGGACTTTGTCAGAGCAGGGCTCCCTGTATCTTTTAACTAAAAGTTTTTCCTGCAAATTCATGCCTTAGTTTTAATTTCCATTATCATTAAAGCAAGGATTCATGGTAGCTGGTAACATGCTCTTAAGGAAAACCTTCCATGATTTATTCCTGATGAAGATTTATTCTTCACTCTTGTCCTGTTCTGGCATTTATAGTTTTATTCATGAAATTCAGTGTTACAGACAGTTGTTTCAAATGCACAGGTATTTGTCAATGTTTACATTGTTCTAGGAAATGTGCCAGGCGCTGCAATCATAAAGGCAAAACCCCACAGTGCTTCCCCCTAAAGAGGTCAAAACCAAGTTGGCGGCCCACTGTAGAATGTTTGGAGGAGGGGAATAGAATAAAAAGCACAGACTTAGAGATGTGAAATATCACAAACTATCTTGTTGTGGTCTTTGACTTGGGAATGACTGAATCAGAAGTTTTTAAGGAAAGGAGAGGCAGGTAACAATGATAATATTGACTACTATTACACTTAGACTAGAGGCACTTTGAAAAGTATTACAGTAACACAGAGATGCTAAGTGACAGGTGCCATACCACAGAGCTTATTTGTGGTAGAGCTAGAATTTGACCCAAATGTGATGTCATGTAAGAATTTGAATTTTATTAAAACTCACACACTTAAAGATACATACATGAGAAATTTTTCTAGTTAATATGCTTGTGAGTTTCCCCTACTGGTTTGTGAGTTCTTTTAGGGAGGGAAATTTTTTATATTCACTGTTGTCACCTCTATATCTAAACAGTGTCTGGAATGAAGGAAACATTTAAGAAATTTTAATTCTTTTCCTCATTCTCCACCTGACTATTTGAATATGGTCCTCCTCCATGTAGCACTGTAACACCAGAATCTTGTCATCTCTTCCTTTTAGTATTAAATATTTGTGGCTGAGGTGAATTAGAAGGCCAAAAAGATTATTAGTTTTTTATTTCCACCTAGCTTATGTATTTAAGTGAATCTTTGGGTGAAAGGCAACTAAAATGACCCTTGAAGAAGAAAGACCCATTTGTAAGAAAACTGAAGCTCTGTTGCTATATGGATAGAAACCCAGAAACATATTAAATCTTATAAGAACACCTGTTTTACTGATAATTCTTGCTTGCCCACATCTACTTAAGAGTGGAATGGAAATAAGGGTAACTGTCTCTTTCCCCATGGCAGTGCTGTAGCAATGGGGACTCCAAGTCACATCATGTAAGGAATGGGAAAATTAGCCTAATTTTCTCTTCACAATATTGAGTAATTGTGTCAAAGAGTCATGGTTATAGGACCAGGATTATAATAAGAATAAAAGAAAGTATTTAGGAAAAAGAAATTCCTAGCTTTCCAGCTCCTGCATAAAGATAGCCTTTTAATAGGCCTTGGGAGAATGAGATTCTGTCTCAGAAAATTGTGCTGTTGCTTTACCTTCTCAAAATTGTGTGTGAAAATAATCACTTACTTTTAGTCTCTCTAAATGTCCTGGAATAGTTCAATATTTTCCCATAGAAAAGTATGATTGATCAAAAACAATACAACTTTCCCATCTTTTCCATTCTGAAACAGTTGTTCATTTCTAAAAATTTTCTGTGTGACTTCTTGAGACGGAAAAATGGTACTAGGTTTAGGAATTTGACATGTAGTATAGTTACTATGTGAAGTTCCTACTTATTAAATGCACAGTTTCACAGTCTTTGGAAAAGTGTATTTCAGTACTATGTCAATAGATTCACTATGCATTACATAAATGACTTAAATGTTAAATGAAATTAGGTGATAAGTGAATGAGTGAATTTTGAAACAGATAAGTCTATAAATGTCTTATTTACTTTCTCATTGCTGGGAAAAAATGCCTGACACCTGTAGTTTAAAGGAGGAGGTTCATGTTTTCAGTCCATGGTTGGCTCCAAGGCACAAGTGATATACTGGAAGCCCCTGACTGGGTAAAGGAAAGCTGCTCAGATCATGGTGGCCAGGAAGTAGAGAGAGGTAGAGGGAGAGAGAGAAAGAGAGAGAGAGAGAGAGAGAGAGAGAGAGAGAGAGAGAGAGAGAGAGAGAGAGAGAGAAAAGTAAAGGGAGATATACCTTTCCCAGGTCACCTCCAGTGATTAGCCTCCTCCAATCAGGTCCTACCTTGTTACAGAACATTTATCTACTGAACTCATTAGTAGATGAATCTGTTGACGAGTGTGGCACAACCCCATAATCCAATCACCTTCCATAAGCTCCACCTGTGAGTGCATGAGGCTTTGTGTGTGGGTGGGGGGCATTCTTGATCCAATCCATAATATTCCACCCCTGCCATCCAAAAGACTCATGTCCTCTCTTTATGCCAAATGCATCCAGTTCATAATCTAAGAGTTGTTAAGGTCCCACCAGTGTTAGTGTTGCTGAAAAGTCCAACTCCAAAGTCCCTTCTGAGACTCAAAGTAAACTTAGCTAAACGACTGTGAAAACTGAACAGAAAGTTAAATACTACTGACACACAATGGCACAGGGTACCAGTCCCACTCTCAAAGGGAAGAATAAGGGGATAGAAAAAAATCAGGCCAAAGTAAGGATGAAACCTACCAGGCAAACATTAAAACCTGCAGTTTCATGTCCAGCACTCAGGGCAAGTTGTGGCAAGACGCTAACTCCAAATGGCTTGGGTGGTCCTGTCATTGCAGCATTGCCAGGTACAGCCCTCATGGCCTCCCTCAGGATAGCTCCACTCACTGCCTGCATCATTCCTCACCAGACAGTCCATATGCTTGGCTTTTCCAGCTTTCTGGAGATTCTTTTGCACTTTTGGCTTCGTTCTCACAGCTTCTTTCCATGTCTTCTGAGGGGCACACTGCTTGGCCTCCCAGGCCTTTTTCTGAAATCTGGATGGAATTTTCTCTGACCTCAAAGTGCTTGCAGTCTGCATGCCCATAAAATCAGCACCCATTGATGATGCCAAGGGCAACTGCCAGCTTGAACAGTAGCCAGGCCCTTTTGGATCATTGCTACAGAGGCCTATGAGTGCCTGGATGACTGAGCCCTGTTAATCAAATCTGAGCAAACCAATTTCCTAGGCAGCCCTTCTCAACTTTTCTATTGTCTTGATGTAAAGTACCTGGCTTTTTTTTAATGCTAATCTTTTTTTCTTTTTTTAAATAACCACATTTTTCAAAGAACAAACTTTTCAGGTGCTTCCTTTCTGGCAAAATGGAAAACTTTTTAAATAGGCTTTTCTTCTCTTGATTCTCAAGATCTGGCTAAAAGCTGCCAATAGTGTTCTTACCACACCCTGAATATTAGGCTGTCTTGAAATTTCCTCTGCAAGATTAATTAATCCACCACCATTAATATCAGTCTCTGGCAAAGTCTCAGGATATGAGCAAAATGTAGACAAATTTTCCACCAAAGTATAAATCACATCACCTCTAGCCCAACTGCCAGTGGATTTCTGGTACCCAACTGAAACCTCCTGGACCTGGTCTTTACTGTGGGCATTTCTTTTGGTGTTTCTTTCTATCTTCTAATCTTTGATCTGCATATCCCATTAAGCTTGACATAACATTCTAGGGTTTCTCTAGCCAACATCTTCAAATCTTTCCAAACTCTTCCTGCAAATAAGTGACAAAGACTTTTAAATGACATGGCCAAGTACAATCACAGCAACAACTTCATATAATTTCTTAGTTACTTTCTTGTCTTTGGGGCAAAGTGCTAAACACCCACAACTTAAAGGAGGAAAGGCTTATTTTGACTCACATATTTTAGTCCATAGTATGTTGGCTCCAAAGCATAAACAGCATGGTGGAAGGATCTGGACAGAGGAAAGCTGCTTACATTATAGTTATCAGGAAGCAGAAAGAGAGAAGAAAGGAACCAGGAGAGACATATCCCTTCTAAGATCACACCCCTTTAGTGAACCCTGTCTTTTGCCAAGCCCTCACCTACTAATAGCAAGTTACTGAACTCATTAGTGGATGAATCCACTGATGAGTGTAGCACCCCTAAGATTGAATTACCTTCCAAAAGTGCTGCCTGTGAGTGTTTGAAGCTTTTCGGCGGTGGTGGTGGGGTGTCTCAATCCAAATCATAACATTAGGGTTCATAGATGTCTTCCAGCTTCCCTTTCTTAGGGGAGTACATGTTTCCTGCTTCCTATGTCTCTGTGGGTGCTCCTCTGCCGTTTACAGTACTGGGTTTTCCTTTCTCCTTCACAAGATTGAATGTAGAGACATAGTACAGACTTGCCCATCCATATTCTAAGTTTCCATAGCCATGTCACTCAGAGACAAGACTTATGAAGGAATAAAAGGCTGTGGCTTTTACTTCTGTACCAAGGATGACTTTTAAGTGGGGGAGGAGTTTTAGATGAGGTCTTGCACAATGCATGAAAGTGAACAGTACAGAGAGGTATCCATGACAAGAGGTTTTTGACTCATGAAATGTTCCTTCTAAAAGATCTGTTTCAGAAAACCACTCTCTATTGCCTATTGTCCAGAGTGTCCCTGAGGAACCAGTCACACGTGGCCAATTCAGAGCACACCTGAAGACTTCAGTTTCCTATCTCTCTTGTTTTTCATTCTCATTCTGGGAATTCTGAATAAATGATCTGAAGATAAAACAGAAGAAATAATATCTCAGGTTCTAATACTCTCTGCTCCCATAGATGGAGTTAAGTGTGGATGTAACTGTGGCCCAGAGTAAATATTTTATTAATCCTGAGTCATCTGAGTTCATCAGATGGCACGATAGGAATCACCCTTCCTCAGCCTATCTGCCTCAGAAACTCTGCTTCAAGAAACATAAAAGCTATATGGGATGAGTTTATCAGTCTTGTATCCCTCAAGAGATAAGAGAACAAAACCACTATTTTTCTCAGAAAAGAATAAGACTAAATTCAAAGAGTTATTTATATGTTTGCCTGTTACCTTCAGCAGCAGTTAAGATTGTCTTATTGAGTGGCCTCTGCTTGTTAATAGAAGGAACAAAGGCAGAAAAATGGAGTTAACGTTGCAACGAGACATGACACAGCCTCTGGTTTTCGGGATTGGCCTGAAATGAATTAAAGCCAAATTATACCAACAAATCTGTCATGCTGCCCTGAAAACAGGAAGTCTAGGCTGGGCCAACATTAGTCACGGCACACACTGGCAAACCCTACCAGGTTGGGAATGAAAAATGTGCTTCAACTGCAAAAATTAACTTTTGGAATTTGTACAGTGTTTTCCATTACCCACTTTCTGCTCTCCAAAGGCCAGTCATCAAATATGCTTGGCTCATGTCTGCTCCTGCTGCACCATTAAGTGTATGAATTTGTATGAGAAATGGAATCCCAACTAGCTGTGTGCCCTCGGATAAATGACCTCATCTTCCTGGACCTTAGTTTCTTCTTCTGAAAAATGAGGAGCTTGGCATCTCATGATCCTGGGACTTTTAGCTTTGCTGGGGATTTGGAAACCCTGTATCAGATATTGATTGCATGCACACAAAATGCTCAGCCCTGTGCTAAGAAGCGGAGATAGAAAATGAAGAAGATATATTCCTTTAAAGAGTTTTCAGGGTCTGTAGGGAGACATAGATTTAGAAAAATATTATGAAAACAGTGATGAGGCCAAGAGAAGTCTGCGTGCCTACAGTGTAAAGGATTTAACAGTGTCAAAGTGGGTTTTTCCTTGCCCCAGGGTTGTAGCCAGAGCCCAAAATTGCACTAAAATTAGGCACTGCATGATTTTCCAAAGAAGCTCTTTAGCAAATCAGGGTGGTGCTCTTTCTCTAGAGTTTACTGGGAGAGACAGGGCGGTTCTGGTCCTATTTCCAGTGCCACTGCACCGGCAACACTCACCCTCCTTTCAGCGGAGGAGAACAGGAAGGTCAGGGAGTCTCTGCTGGCTGAGGACTGCCGTGCTCCAGGTGAGAAGCTATTGCTTCCCATTCCTCAAGCAGGTGAGAGGGGTTCTATGAGAATTCTTTACAGAGATTGGAGGTTACCTCAGGATGCGGAGGTCAGTATCCTATTCTTGACTGAGTGTGATAAGCTGTCAGCTTCTCAGAATCACAAAGATTCTCCTGAGTAACGATGACTTTAAGGGTATCAAGGAAAATACTGGGATCCTACAGCAGTGCTTACATTGGCCTTTTCAGTTCTATATTCTCACATGTTCTCTGAGCCTTGCAGACATATTTAGATCTAGAGATTTATGAAGATAAAAGACCCACTGGCATGGGCCATGGCAGCAGTCTTTACGTAGATTATGGCTGTGTTAGTCACTTTCCCATTGCTGGGAGAAAATAGTCAACATCTACATCTTAAAGGAGGAGGGATGTATTTAGTTTCACAGTTTTCATGGGTTCAGTCTATGGTTGGCTGGTTCCATGGGAGAAATGGAGTGGTGAAAGGGCATGATGGAAGAAAACTGCTCAACCAAGGGCAATCAGGGAGCAGACGGAAAGGAAGGATTTATCTTGGCAGGATGTTCCCCGAGTGACCCACATCTTCCAGTCAGGCCCCACCTCATAGTATATCAGCTTTGAGCTCATCAGTGGATTATTCACTGACGAGTACAGCACTTTCATGATCCAATCACCTTTCAGATACCATCCCTCTGAACACGAGACTTTTGGGTAGGTATTTTATACCCGATCCATGCCATCCGGATAAGGTGCTTTGGGCGGAAGATGGACATCTTATATCTCATCCCAGTTCTTTGGCTGCCACACTTAGAAAGTGGAAGCGTGGACTTCGGCAGCCTCAGTGACTCCACATGAAGAGGACCAGGTTTGCCAGAGAAGCAGCACTATGTGTCTGCCTAGTGAGCCACTGCACCAAACATTCACTGCTTGACTTGGAGAAAGAGTTGTGTATACAGATGGGAACCCTCCAGGGACAGGTTTTCAGTTATGGGTGGTGCTGGGTAAAAGTCAATTATTTCCTTCAAATACCATTCACAGCACTTACTGGCAGCCACCTTAATTTGATGAAACTAGATTTAACCAGAGAAAGTCCAGGGAAACTCTATCATTGTTTGGATGCGGGGCGTCCACTAAAAGTTTATATGAACACTTGGTTCTCAGTGTGGTGGTACTGAAGCTTGGACCTTTAAGAGGTGGGGCTTCTGGAGGGGTAATAAAGTCACTGGGAGAGCTGCCCTCAGAATGGATTCACTAGCTCTTGTGAGACCCCGAATAGTTGCTTCAAAAGCAAGTTATATAAAGAGCAAGCTGGCTTCCCTGGCTCCCTACTTCTCTATGTTAGCTTGTGATCTCTTTCTTGTACATGCTTCTGCCATGATGTCATCAACCATTTCATTAAGCAGCCAGGGAAGCGTCATCAAAGGCTGTATTGATGAGGTCACTTGATCTTGCAGTGTCATCTTCCAAAACTGTGAGCTAAATAAACCTTTTTCCTTTATGGAGTACTCAGTCTCTGGTATTTTGTTTCAGTGATGGAAAACCATGTGAAGAGATACTGCCTCCATTATCATTTTTCTTCCTCCTGTCACTTGAGAAATATAAGATTATAAGAAGAAGAAATAAGTCATGAGACTTTTGGGTATCTAACAGGTACTAAAAGGTTATTAAATCTGCTGTGATGTTATTAATGGAGCTACTGCTGGGTGGGGAGAAAGAAGGAATTCACATAGCTCAGTTGAAGGTAGTTATTGGGGTAAAAATAATAGAGTTCTGTATTCATGCCTTAGTGAGCTGAGAAACTTTTTAAAAAGTCAATATTATATTGGTGATGATCATTTTGATCACTTTTGTCACTACAGGAATGAAATACCTGACACCTTCAATTTAAAGGAGGAGAGGTTTACTTTGGCTCACAGTTTCACAAGTTTCAGTCCACGGTTAGCAGAAATGGCATGGTGGAGTGGCTTGGTGCAGGAAAGCTGCTCATGGCATGGCAGCCAGGATGCAGAAAGAGAAGAAAGGAGCCAGGGAAGGAGAGATGGCTTTTCAGGTCACATCCCCATTGACCTGCCTCTTCTGACCAGACCTCAGTTCTACAGGAGGTCCAGCTATATTATCTCCATGATTCAGTCACCTTCCAAAACCCCCAACCATGAGTGTATGGGGACTTCAGGGGACATTCTCGATCTAAACCATAACAATGATTAACTTTGCTTCAAAGCATTGAAGTACTCATGGCTCCCCATGGTTAATGATCATAGGAGAAATGATAACTGTAAGCAATAGAGATTTGAATAGAATGCTAGAGCAAAGATGGAAGCAGACCAGAAGAATTCTGGCTGGGAATAGATTGCTACACTGATGGGCTGATTTTTGAATTGGGGATGAAAAACTTAGGAAGAGAAAAAGGATGAGAGTTTTAGATCCAGGGACAGAGTCAAGAGGACAGAGACAGTGAAAAGTATGGGTGGTTGGTGATGGTTCAAAGTAAGGAAAAGGAGGTGGACCTTCCAGTCTAGTTTAACCTAAGTTTTCACTTTTAAAGAGAGTGGACTTTGTACTTGCAGATAACAACGAAGTCACTGAAGTGTTTGAGAGCATATTTTAGAGTATTTGGAAGATATTTACTGTGACAATTTTGTTGAGGGAGGGTCAGAAAAAAAGACTAGAGGAAGTGTGTCCATTTAACTGAGTGGATGCAGTTTTGTAGTTGAGAAGTAATGAGTGAGGCAGAGCATGACCCTAGGTATGAAGATGACAGCAGCTCTTTGAGTTATTTGGAATTGGATGAGGTTAAGAGCTGAGTAAAGAACGGTTCGATTTGTGGAATAAGTCAATGAAATGACTTCACTTATTACAAGATTTTTCACTAAGTAGTTTAAATTTTCAGGGGATTTAAAAAAAAAAACATTTTCATAAGTCTGTCCCCAAACTTCTGGTTTAGTCTGCAGTAATATTTTCTTGACTTCAGAGTCAGTTTACAGTGAAACCTCCCATTGCACGCAGCAGGGACAAGCTCATCATTTCTTCCTCCAAGGATCTTACTCGCATATGCTTGTACCATATGATATATTAGGCTCCCCTTTCTCTGCAGGTGCAGCACTAAGTGAAGGTCAATCAGCACGTAATTGTAAGAACATCGATGTGTGGAAAGCAGACTTCATTACCCTTTGCGAGTGCTACCCGATATTGACCAAGGCATCGTAAGAATAAGAAATCTTAATGCACCCTGAATATTTGCAGTGCATTGTACTGTCATTACTGTGGAAGTGTATGAGAACTTTGGTAGAAAATGGAGCACTTTTTCAATGGCATTGTGCACAGGAATATTGTAATGAGATTTGCAGACAGCTCACTGTCCAAATCATCACAACGTTTCAGATATTTTCTAGGCCCAGCTGTTAAATCATAATTCTCACACACCCTGCTGCAAATTCCAGTTCAAACCACCTGCAATTTACATGTGTGTGTGTGCTCTTCTGCGAAAAAGAGTCAGAGATTAGACAGGGAAATGAAATGTATCAAAGGGCTACCAAGTAGATGTCACCCATTATAAAATTGGCATCCTCAGCAATAAGTTTAGGTGGCAAACAGTTGTCATTAAAAAAAAAATCCCACATATTAAGAAAACCCACCTGGGAAATAAGACCAAATTCACAGTGATCTCCAAAGCAAAAAAGAAGGAACTGAACACATTCCCCCTTACCAAGCGTATCTGAGAGACAGCCCTGCTCATAAATTTCATGTCAACTTAGTTTGGCCTCTAAACCAAATCTACCTTAATGCTGTTTGTAGATATAGATTGCTGTCTTTTTCATTACCATTATCAAATGATGCATTTGTGGCTCAGCATTGAGCTCCTTGACCCATTAAGTGGATTAGACTGCCTGTTGCCTTTGTCTTACTGGCTTTTGCTTTATCCTCATTCTACTCTTTTGTATCACATGGATAATCCATATGCATTATTAGGTATGGCATGCACATACACATGCCTGCAATGGCAATTAGCCTGACAACTCTAGCTCTTCTGTTTTATAAGAAGGTGGTGTTCAGATCTCTTATTAGAGTCATCAATCCTTCCTTTTAGCAGTAGCAGCAGCTGAAATCCTCTGAGAAATGGCATGTCACAAGCCCAGCTCTGGGCTCCTTTTAGAGCTACACTCAGCAAATTGAGGATCATGCTCCCTATTAAGCTCCTGGCTGGCGCATCATGGCAGATTCATTTTCAGGAGCAACTTGGTTCCCCTCCCCTTTTCTGTTCCGTGCATGATAATCACTCCTCCAGCCCGCAGGAGCTAAGGCAGAAAAACGTCAGTTCAGGACAAGTCCTGATGATGTGATTAACATAAAATAGTGGCTCATAGATGTTTGGGAAAAGTTAAAGGGGAGTGGAATAAAGGAGGGCTACAAAGACCAAGGATTCAGTCCTGGCTTTGAAACCAAAGGTCATCTCCAGCAAGGTTGGTTGTAGACACAATTGGCTTCCATTTTTGCTCCATTAAACATTTATTGAGATACACTGTGTGCAGTGGACCGTGATGCGTATCAGTGATGGAGCTGTGAGTAAAATAGATGCTGGCAGCAGCAACTAATCAAAAAGACACGCAGTTAAGTAATCTTTGTAAAGGGGGTAGCAATTGCTGTGATATGTATAAACACGTACAAACACTCAGTAAGGGTGCCTAGGAATTCTAGTGGAGTCACTGTCTTGAGGGAAGTGACCTTTAGACTAGACTTGACAGACAAGAGTTTTTTTCTTAGGGGAATTCTACATTTTTGGTAGGCAGTAAGGAATTCTTTGTAGCTCATCTCCAAGATGGGTAACATCAGTTCCTTTCATCATGCATCCATTTCTCTAGGATATAGAGTCTATCTCCTTCCCCTTGAGTCTGGGCTGGCCTCAGTGACTTGATTTGGCAACATCATATGGAAGAAGTGATGATCTAGGACTTCCAGGAACATCTTTGGGGAAAGCTAGTGACCAAGTAAGAAGTCCAGCTATCCTGAAATAACCTTACTTGATGTGAGTGTGAGTGTGCATGTATGGGGTGGGGAGAGAGAGAGGGAGAGGGAGAGAGGGAAAGGGAGAGAGGCAGAGGCAGAGGGAGAGGGAGAGGGACAGAGAGAGAAACATCAACCATAAGATATGTAAGTGAAGCAGACCCCTTGGAAGTCATCCACAAGCCACTGTTTCTCTAGCTAATGCCAAACAACAGGGTACCCAGCTGTGTCTTTTCTGAATTCTTCACAGCCTTAAATACTTGATAGAAGCCACTAAATACTGAGTGGCTTGTTACGTAGTAGTTGCTAACTACAAGAGATTGATGTCAACCGAGAAAGTGCACCTGAGGGATTTCCTCAGTCAATTGACCTGGTGTAGGAGACGAGATCCAGGACTTTAAAACC
>RJWT010029324.1:0-14939 GCA_004365215.1 Cuniculus paca | reverse complement strand
TTGCACCAGTCTGCACTCCCACCAACAGTGGAGAAGGGTTCCTTTTTCCCCACAGCCTCTCTAGCATTTATCGTTGGTGGTTTTCTTGATCCTGGCCATTCTTTCTGGAGTGAGATGAAATCTCAGAGTTGTTTTAATTTGCATTTCTCTAATGACCAATGATCCTGAACATTTCTTCATGTATTTATTTGCCATTCGTTTTTGCTCAGCTGAGAAGTGTGTTTTCATCTCAGATGCCCATTTCTGGATTGGGTCTTTGAATTTCGAAGGCCTCATATTTTTTAATTCTTTATATGTTCTAGATAGAAGCCCTTTGTCTGAAGGGCAGTTGACTAAAATTTTTTCCCAATTTGTGGGTTTTCTTTTCACTCTGTTGGAGATTTCTTTTGACATGCAAAAACTTTTTAGCAAGACAAGATCCCAGTTGTTGATTCTGGGAAGGGTTTCCGGTGCAGTTTGACTTTTGTTCATGAATTCTCCACCTACCCCTATGTTTTCAAGATTTCTACCTACTTTGTTTTCCAGCAGATTTAGTGTTTCTGTTTTAATGTTTAGACAAAGATCTAAATATTAAAACAGAAACTCTAAATTCACTGGGAGAGAAAGTAGGTAGAAACTTTGAAGCCACGGGGTAGGTAGAAAGTTCATGAAAAAAAAAACCAAACTACATGGGAAATATTTCAAAGAATGAACAACTGAGTCTCATCTTATTAAAAAGTTTTTGCACATCAAGAGAGTGAAAAGAAAACTCACAGAGTGGGAAAAAATTTTAGCCAACTGTTCCTCAGACAAAGGACTTCTATCTTGCCCATATAAAGAATTAAAAACAATCAAGCTTCCCAAATTCAAAGACCTAGTCCAAAAATAGGCATCTGCAATGAATGCACACTTCTCAGATGAAGAAATACGAATAGAAAATAAATACATGGGAAAATATTCAACATCAATGGTCATTTGAGAAATGCAAACTAAAACAAAACTGAGAGTCCATCTTACCCCAGAAAGAATGGCTATCATGCAGAAATCAACCAATAACAAATGCTGTTGGGGTTGTGGGGGAAAAGGAACCCTTCTCCAGTGTTGATGGGTGTGTACACTGGTACAACCACTGTGGAAATCAGTGTGGAGATTCCTCAAAAAACTAGAAATTGGTGGTCCTATTTTAGCCTCCTATTCCCCTTGTGGGTGTTTTCCCAGAAAAATTAAAATTATCATACCACAGAGATATATGTGCACTCATGTTTATGGCAGCACAATTCATAATACCTAAATCTTGGAAACAACTCAAATGCCTATCAGTGGAGGAATGGATAAAAATGATGTGGTACTTTTATACAATGGAGTCCTACTCAGCTATAAAGAAGGATAAACTTGAGACTTTTATAGGTAAATGAGTACAACTCAAAACCATACTCATAAGTGAAATAAATAAGACTCGCATGTGTAAACATCATATTGTTTTACAAGTGAAGAAACCTAAAGCGTAAATAAGATCCGAAATGCACAATAGATATTTTGAAAGGAGAAGAAACTGCTCAAAAGGAAAGAACAAGTGGTATGGAAAAAAGGAGAAAAGAAGGAAGTGAAAAGAAAAAATATATATTTTATATGATAGCTAAGATAATTACACTACCAAAGCCTTTTGTTCATTGAAAGGAATGGTTTGTTCTTATATTGATCGATCAGTTTTTCATGCCCATATCTTGCAATCTGAGCAACTACTTTGAAGATAACCCTATGTCATATATTAATCATTGTTAATCCCCTACTATCTCATTTTAAAATTCTGTATCATTTTTATTGTTTTTTTCTCTTTAAAATAAAAAATCTAGCAGACCTAAACAAAATGCTGCAAAATATGAATAATCAGCATAAAAAAGAATAAGAGTCCATTAGAAGTTCCACATAGAAATTCAGGAGATTAAAATTTCTATTTAAAAAAAAAGGCATCAGAAGTAACCAGTGTGAGCACAGAATTAGACAACAGGTCTGTTATCAATAAAAAAATTAATGAGAGATACCTTAAAAACAACAAAAGAGCATGAAAAATGTACCCAACAACTTTCAGATAACATAAAGAAGTCTAATCTAAGATTAACTGAAATTAGTAAAAAATCAAAAGACAGCACAATTGGCATTAAAAACCTATTTACTAAAGTAATAGCATAAAAGATTCTAAATAACAGGAAATAATTTAACATTCAGATAACTGAGGTATATAGAACTTCAAGCAGCCACAATCAGAAAAAAAAATCCTGTCCATGACACATCACAATTAAAATCCTGAAAGTCCCACTCAAGAATGCAATCTTAAAAGTGATTAAAGAAAATCAGCAGAATTAAAATTTCAGTATAATTCTAAAAAAAATCCTTAAAGGTCCATAGAAAAGAAAAAATTTCCAACTCAGGCCAATATATCTTGCAAAACTGTCTTTCAAATTTGATGCAGAAATAAGATATTTTCATGGCAAAGAGCACCTTACAAAATTCATGACCATTAATTAGCACTCCAAAAATTCTCAAGGGCATCCTAGAAAAGACCATGAAGCTAATAATAACAAAAGGTCTAATAGAATTACTACATCAGGAAAGTTGAGCAATTAAGAAGCCTGCTGAGTATGGACTGAATCCTCCAAAAACTGTAAGGTAAATAAACCTTTCTGATAGATTTCTCCTTGGCATGGTAGAGAAGCAAGAGCAGGAAAAGAAAAAGGAAAAAAAGGCCTTTATTGCAGCACAGGAGGGCTGCAAAAAGAGTGCAAGATCCGTCTGAGGCAGACGAAGAAAACCCCAGGTTTTTATTTGGTTTTGACAGGGGGTGGAGTTGAAGGAGCATGCAGAATGATGTATTGACAGCTGATTGGGAGAGTGTTGGCATGTGCATGAAAAGCAAGAAGTTCAATTTTCCAGCTTCCAAGAAAGAGCAAGTCAGTGTTGAAGGGAGGTGTTGTCCAGCGCCATGTTGGGCTGGCACCATGCTGATGCTGGCTGAGCCTCACATGGGTGGAACCCATCACTTTCTTTCCTTCATTTTGGGCATCAAGTATTTTGTCTCAGCAACAAGAGGAAAGTAACCAAGACAAGGACCTTACCTCAATCTGATAAAAGCCATTTATGACTTTATGTATGATTTTATTTGTGACTGCCAACACCATATAGAAATGGAAAAACTGCAAGCTTCCCCTTTCAAATCAAGAACAAGATAAGAATGTCCACTGTCCCCACTGTTTTTCAACATAGTACTCAAAACATTAGCTGGAAGAATTAGGCAAGAAAATTAATTTATAAATTAAAGATAAGTGAAGTATGCATATTTTGCACATCTTCCGTTTTTCTGAGGAAATACACACTGATCTATACATTTCTTTGGGCTTTGTTTTATTTTGATTTTTAAAGGCTACAATGAAGATCACACTTTATACCACATGTACAGATCACAAATAACATTTTTAAAAAAGAAAAAAGGTATATGCATAGGAAAGGAAGAACTCAAATTATTATTATTTGGAGATGAAATGATCCTTTGTAGAACTCCCAAAAAATGCACCAAAAGATTCCTAGAATCAATAATAAAATTCAGCAGTACATCAGGATACAAAATCAATACACAAAAGTGAAACTCATTATTCTATGTAAATAATATACACTAATATAAACAAAATATTTACATAAAATTTCTTGTAAAAATCATATATTCCTACCAATATCTGCAGAATCTATAGTTATATTCCATTTTATCTTCTTCATGTACATTTCTGTTTGTCTTTATAAGATAAAAATGTAAAAAATCATATAAGAAAACAAATATTGGACTGTGTTGTTCTCCATTGTGTACTGATGTTCAACTTGATTATTAATTCTATAATTCTTTTTTTCTACACTCTGTATTTTATATTACCATTCTTCTTTACCTGATTAAAATGAATGCAAATCAATAATTTTTAGCGATTTTTATTGTGTGAATTTGTTTATTAATTTCCCTATAAAATTGTATATGTTTACTATGAGCTTTTATATATAGAATTTTTTATTGTTCACTTGTTTCCTAAATGTATTGTGATTTTCTTCTTTGAGTCATGCTTTATTTAATGGTAAATTAATTCACTTTCCAATAATTAGGGAGATTTAATTATCTTTTCATTGTTGATTTCTAGCCTTATTGCACTACATTTAGAGATGATACTTTAAAATTATTTTTAAAAATTTATAGTTGTGCTTTGTTCCAATTCTACATCAATTTTCAGAAATAAAATTTCTTTAATTTATCCTTTATACTTGTTTCCTGTGTCCTAAATATGTATCTAATGTTGTCTATTGTCATTCAGATTTTTTACCTTATGCTACTTGAAACTTGCTGTAAAATCTTTTCTGAAATATCAAAGTATTAGTTTTTTGTTTGATTTAGTTATGAAGTGAGTTTTAATTTTTCCTCGGCTAAATTCCTTTTTGAACCAAGAAGGTGAACATGTGCCAATAACATTGATATAGTTTTTAAAATATATGTATTGTAAAAATATATATATATATACATATATATATAGTAAAAATCAATCAATGACTAAAAAATATAATTTTGTTCAACTAATATCTTGGGCATATCCTCATTAATAATGTGGTTTTGCCTACAGGTTGGTGAGATTTAAAAAATAAACTAGAAAACTGCAAAGACAGTGATCCTCTTTTTGAGACTCTAAGGATGTTTCATAATTTCTGAAAATCCCATGCTTAGCTCATGGAGTAGCTGACCGTTTCTCAAACAACACTATTCAGGTTCCTTGCAAGTTGCTTATGACCCAGTATGAAAACCTAAAGAATGCACTTGTTCAGCATTCTATATTGAAAGTATATAGCATTTAAGGTCTCTGATGTCACGTCCTTTCCCCATAAGGGTAATGGGTTTACAAAATATTCATACTTCTTCAAGACCAAATTTGGCCTTGCTGAATTTCCTATTTCCCCTAAATCCTAACAAATGGCAATATCAGCTGTGTCACTTGCTAATTTTTATTGCTAATAGAAAATAATTCTTTACTGTAAAATGTATCTGGACTAGAATGACAGTAGATTAAATATAACCTGTTTTATGCTAGAGGCGTTCCACTGAAGGACTATATTTTATAACTATAGGCTTTCCTGAGTCCTACATTTGCAGGCACCCTAGAACTACATCTGACCATATAAGATCTATTGGTTCCAGTTAGGGTCACGTAACTTCTAAAGTGCAATTCTCCCACGCCTGAGCTGCCACTTGCCATCCTTTCTAAAAAGTTATGAGAGCTATACTCACCCAGAAATGCTTCGTTTAACTAAGCTGAAATGGTAAATTTTTCCGTTACAAAGTTCCATATAATTCTTGTGCATATTGTTTAGTCATTAGTTTTAGTTTAATGACTTTTAGGTTTTGAATCAATGTTACACTGTGGTCGATGTTGACTTATTCTTATACCTTATGTCTTACTGCTTTCGTTTCTGTTGTTTGTTGTTCCCAGAGGCCCCCATATTTGATATAGTGTTTCTGTTTGTGATTATTCCTCTCTGTTTTTTATAGAATAACTGAAGCTTGAGTTGTTCATTTGCTTATTGAGTTGACCCTGAAGCATCACTTGTTCTTGTCTATCTCAGACACAAGTTCAAGCTGTGAGATTCCCTAGACCTCCATGTCTGAAACTCTGGGTATACATTGATTGCCTATAGTTTTCCTTCACCCAGAGAATACATGTGAAATACATCAATAAGACATCTCAAAGGGGCATGGCTTAGATTTTGGCTTCTGTCCCTCTCATCCCCCCAAAACATTACATCTACAGCTCATGTTACTAACACTCCCTTTGAACTTGACAAACTGTCATTACAAAAGAATTTTGGAGTGCTAGATCTACTTCTTGGGTTCTTACACATTCCAGTAAAGCAATTGCTCAGTATTTTGTAAGCTAAAATTTTTTATTTAAAAAATGTTTATCATTTTTGGATCGATTAAAAGGACCAATCCTGTTATTGTTAGAACAAAAGCCTCAAGGACGACTTACATGCATTTAGTAGATTACTAAGCTCATCCAACTGTACACAGGTAGAATCATATTGGACATGAAATGTCCTCACTTTCTGTCATTCCTTATCTGGTGTCATGTTCCCAGTGAGATCTGTTCTCACCACTCCTGGGCCCTGGCATTTCAACATCTTGTTCTTGGCTCTGCTCTTCTTTTGTTTTCTTTTTTCCCATTTTATTTTTCCCTCCTCAGTACTTGTCCCCTTCTTATCATCTATATCACCTGTTTTTAAGATGTATTGTCTGAATCGTATACTATGTGGGAGATAAATTCCATCCTGTACTTGTTACTTGTAATGGTGATCACCTAGGACACTGACTACAATGTAAACATCACTCAAAGTAATTTCTGAATATATGCAAAACAAAAAGGGAATGAACGAATAGATAATTGTGATTCATTCTGTCAGCAAAAACAGAATTTGTTTCTGAGACAGAAAGGAGTAGAGAAGAAAGGGAAATAAATGTAAAAGTTGTCAGCCTATGAAGTTTGCTTATGTCTGTTCGGGGTAATTACAATTTCAAGAGGGAGACAGCTAAGCCTGCATGAGGAACATGAGCAGCAGGTAGGTCTGACAATGAAGACATTGTCAAAGTTTGTGCTTTATAGTCTCACTATCACGATGCAAGATGTGTTGCCTCCTTGTAAATTTTTTTTAATTTACTTGTTGGGAGCTCAGGGACCCTGCTTAAAGGGACTCATCTGTTTGACCTGCAACAGGAATTCACAGGTTAGTGAGGAATGGCTTATCCTGCTGTTCTCTCTAGATTCTGTATTTGAGCTGGTCTCATGAGTCAGGAACACAGACCGGAACTTTGTGTGTCCACAAAGCTCATCCCTCACACCCAACCCTTCTGCAAGATGATCATTTCCACTCATTTTACTGTCTGGTTGCACTTCGTTGTTTCTCTTAGAATGTTTTCTGCTGTAGCTACAGTTATCAAGGTAAGCAGATATTAAAATAGACCCATCCTATAGCATTGAAGCATGTGTTACTTAGCTGTCCATGTGGTACCAAGTAGCTCAGATAATCAATTTACAAAAAGAAATGGTTTATTTTGAAGGTTTCAGTCAAAGATCAGATGACCGCATTTCTGGGCTGTGGTGGGGCATCCAGGCAGAAACATGTTACAAAAAAAATTCATTTTTTGGTTGACAAGCAAAAAAAGGACAAAAGAAAGGAATAGAGCCCCCTTATGCCCTTATAAGGCATACACTTAGGACCTAAATACCTCCTTCTTGGCCCCAGTTCTCGAAGTTCTGTCACTTCCTCTAGTACCACACTATGTACCAACCTTTTAACACATCAAACTTTCAGGGAGTCCTATGACATTGATGTATAATATCCTTAACTTATGGCAGAGAACAATCTTTGAAAAAATATAAATACAATCTTAAAACAATTCAAGGAAGGTTTTGCTCCAAATCATTAAATTCTTGCTCCAGATTATAAATTTTCTTCAAGCTTATTAGAGGTAACTCATTATGAGCCTCTGGTTTACTTTGTCATCTGAAAAAGAAACTCCCATGTTTCCCAAAGCACTCCACATCAGTTAATGATATATACATAAATATATATCATTCAGGGATAGTTGGTTCCCTTTTATTATTGAAATATGGAATTTTATTACTATATCAAGTCCTGCAAATAAAAGATTTCACTAAAAAATATCTTTCTACTAAGCAGTCTCTTCAGAGCCCCCTTAATCTCATCATTCCTTAGACTGTAGATGAGGGGGTTCAACACAGGGATCACCACCATGTAGAACACAGACACCATCTTGTTCTGGTCACTGGAGTAGATGGACTTGGGCATCACATAGATGAAGAAAATGGTTCCAAAGTAGAGAGTCACTGCAATGAGGTGGGAAGTGCAGGTGGAGAAGGCTTTGTGGCGCCCCTCAGTGGAGCGCATCTTCAGAATGGTGATGAGGATGTAGATGTAGGAAACAGCTATGACAAACACTGAGAACACAATGATGGCACCTGCACAAAATGAGGGAGCAACTGCAGGGCCACTGACATCAAAACAAGAGAGCTCCACTAGAGGAGCAAAATCACAGAAAAAATGATTGACTCGATTCGGACCACAAAAGGATAAAGAAAAGAAGGAAAAAGTAAAGAATGAAGCATTAATAAAACCACCTGTGTAAACCACAACGAGTAACTGGATACAGACTTGCGTAGATATTTTAGTTGGATAAAGCAGTGGGTTCCAGATTGCCACAAAACGGTCATATGCCATGGCAGCCAGCAGGAAGCACTCAACTGCTCCAAATAATCCAGTTGATCCCAGCTGGATGCCACATGCAACATAGGAGATTGTATTTTTTTCCACCAGGAAGTTTACAAGCATATTGGGAGTGACAGAAAATGAGAAGCCTATGTCAGCAAAAGCCAAGTTGCTAAGAAAAAAGTACATGGGATGGTGGAGTTCTGAAGAGAGTCTGATGAGAATGATTGTGCTGAGATTACCAGATATGGTCACCAGGTAGATGCACAGGATGATTACAAAGAGGGTGACTTGAAGGACTGGATCATCTGTTAAACCCAATAAAACGAACTCTGTTACTGCAGTGTGGTTCCTATCTGCCAATGAACCCATGAGAAAATGTAGCTGCTGAGAAATGAGCCTGTGATGAAAAACATTACATGAAAAAATTTATCAGTATGATGGTTAACATATATGAAATATCATTACAAAGATATTCAATTAAAAGTACATATATAAACATGGAGTTATGGATTTATCTTTACTATTAAAAGTGTTTTTTGCTGAAAAAATTCCTTCATATAATGTCTACTCCTCTTTATATATTATAAACACATTTAAAGTAGTGTTAAAACCAAATTCCAAAAATGCATGACAGATGAAAATAACAAAAACTACTTGAGCATATTGGAGGCTAAGAAGGATCAACACACTAGTGGCCAGGTTGACTTTCACCTCCAAATGTTCAGAGTATATAAATCTTTTGCTAAAGTTGGCCTTCGATCGAAAGCATTCAGATGCATCAGTCAAATGTTTCTGAAAGAAGTTTACATCTTTACACTTTTAAATCTTCAAAACACCTAAAGCTGTCATGTGGCAGAGTGTGAAGTTTGGAGAAAACTTAACGATCATATGAGTTTCTGTCTCATAGATAAATAAGTGAAGAATCCTAGGAATATGGATTATGACTATTCACCTGAAAGTGATGAAAAAAACACAACAACTCAGCAAAAATTCTTACTAGCTGGTTGCTTGATTGTACCTGCTCTATTTCATAACTATGGCTTGTGAACATAGATAATTTAAAAGAGTAAAGTTTTCTCAAATAGTAAAAGGAAATCAATAAGTCAGATTCACAAACAAAAGCCAAAGTCTTACCTTCTGAAGTAACTTATTCATCTTTCTGTAACAAATCAAAGTCATACTCGATATATAGCTAGCTATTTTTGTTTTCATCTTCCTTTTGGGGATAAATTAAAAGATTCAGATATGAGTTCAAAAGCCTCCTGGAGCTTCATTATTTCCCGTAGTGCATATTAAGCAGTTCAATTCATACAAACACACCAACTAATCTTTCAAAGCTGTCGATTCTCAAGGGTTTAATTTATTCTTTTGTTTATATTTAGGTGCTCATGCATATGTCTGTAATGTTCTTTCAATGATTACTACAGAATATAACATAACATGTCTTATAAAATAAATGTTAGTTACAAGTTTACTTTGATGTTCTTTATCTACTAAACTTCAGGTATAAATTATTAACCTTGGATTTAATCATTTAGTATATATTTACTGATACGTATTTTACTGATATCTACAACACATACCATTAAGTACCTCTGGGAAATTTGAGGTAAAACCATATGAAAAAATAAATTTCAAATAACAAAAAATGTTAAGACATGTACATTAATTATCAGAGAAAAAGTGAGAAAATAAGTACATGCCTTGAAAGTTGTATAAAGAAGTACAAAGTAAAAAGAGGTGTGGATGATTTCCAGATTAGACGTAGCACCAAAGGTTTGTCACTTTACAAGTGCCTTATGGTGTAGGTGAATCATGATGGGGCACAGACATCCTCAATCCCAAAATTCAGTCTTACCCCTTACTCTTGCTGATCCTAATTTCAGAATCTCCTAGTTCCCTGTAGCTTGACTTTTGAGAGATTGGGTTTACCATCAGTAGAACCAAGCTCACTTTATACCAATGACTCTGCTATACACTTTACACATATGTAACCCATACAAGAGTTTTTTGAGCTATTTACAATTATTGACCTCAGTTTTTCAGCTAAAAAACTAAATATGAGTTGTTAACTTCTCCTGGCTGATTCCAACAACACTGTCACCTTCCTGCTTTTATTACTATCCAGTAAAATCTATGTTTTCTTTTCTTTTTTATTTTACTGTTTTTATTAGTACATGTTTGCAGTATCTGTTTACATTCCTTGTGTAAAATTGGTACATGTACAAAACCTATCTTTACTCCTTTTTTAATCCCCTTTCCATCCCCTCCCCCATGTCTCGATCCCCTTCCCATTTGAGAAAGTTCTATCACCCTTTTCCCTCAACATTTAATAAAAAGTTTATCTTTCCTCCATTGTGTGTTTTTAGCCACTTTGTCAAAGATCAAATAGTTGAAAGTGCTTGGGTTTGTTTCTGCATCCTCTCTTCTGTTCCGTTGATCTTCATGTCTGTTTTTGTGCCAGAACCATGGTATTTTTTATCACAGTAACTTTGTAAATACAAGTCTTGGATCGATGCCTTGTGCTTTGCTTTTGTTACCTAGGATAGCTTTATCTATTCTGGGTGTCTTCTGACACCATATGAAATTTAGGATTGTTTCCCTAGTTCCTTGAAGAATGTTGTTGGAATTTTGTTTAGGATTGCAAATATATATATATATATATATATATATATATATATATGTCAGTTTTGGAAGTATAGACATTTTGACTAAACTGGTTCTGCCTATCCAGGATCAGGGAATGTCATTCCATTTTCTGATATCCTCTTTGATTTCTTTTTCATTGTAGGGGTCTTTCACTTACTTAGCTCGGTTATTCCTAAATAGTTAATTTTTCTTTTGATATTGTGAATGGTATAGTTTCTATCTCAATGGGTTCATTATCAGCATACAGGAATGCCACCGATTTTTGTGTGATTTTGTATCCTGCTATGCTGCCAAATTAGGTTATTAATTTTAAGGATCTTTTGGAGGATTTTGGGGGTCTTCTACATGGAGGATCACGGTATCTGCAAACAATGATAATATGACTTTTTCCTTTTCCATATATATCCTTTTTATTTCTTTGTCTTGCCTAATTGTTCATGCCAATGTTTTGAGTACTATGATGAATGAGAATGGTGGCAATGAACATCTTTGTCTCATTCCTTTTAGAAAAAAAGCTTTCAGTTTTTCCCCATTTAATATGACATTGGCAGTGGTTTGTCATAAATGGCTTTTATCAGATTAAGGTCCTTCTATACTTATTTTCTTTCATCATGAAAGGATTTTGGATTTTGTCAAAGGATTTCTCTAACTCCATCAAGATAAGCATATGATTTTTGTCCTTGCTTCTGTTTATATGATATATTACATTTATTGATTAGCATATGTTGAACCATCCTTGCATTCCTGGGATAAAGCCTACTTGGTCATCATGATCTTTTTGATGATTCATTGCATTGTGTTCACCAGGATTTTTGCATCTATATTTATTGAAGAGGTTGGGCTATAGTTCTCTTTCACAGTCCAGGTTGTTATACATTATTTTGCCTAGTCAAATTCTGTTATAGCAAAAGAATTGTTGAGTATCAGGTCTGTTTCCTGGGCTCTCACACTTTCCAGTACTGCATTTTATCATTCATTTTAATTTTGCTCCCCATGGGATTAATTAAAATGACCAATCCTGCTATCATTGGAAAACAAATCTCAAATATAAGTTACATGCTTTTAAGTGCAATATTAGATTCACACAACTGTACATAGCAATATCATATTTGATGTGATTTGTGTGTCCACACCTCTTGCCATCCTTGCTCAGGCGTCATGTTCTTAGTGAGACTGCACTCACCACTCCCTCCTTGGCCCATGAACTTTCAAAATGTGGCTGTTCTTTTTCCCTCTCCATGGTGCTTGCCGGGGATACAACTCAGCACCACAGTGACTGCTTTGCAAGTACAAGGTCATGAGTTTGATTCCTGGTACCAAAGGAAAAACAAAGTCACAGTGTTCATCCCTTCCTCATTACCTATATCACTTACTCTTTAGTGTTATTGTCTGAATCTTACACTGCAAGAAAATTTCCATGTTTTACTGTGTGTCACTCAAAACTCCAGTATCCTAGGACAGTGCCTGGAATGTAAGAATCACTCAATATAATTTTTCAATGTACTAAAGAACAAGTGAATGAATGAAAAGAATAACATACTTAATTCCATCAATGAAGCGATGGAATTTCTTTCTGAAACACTAATGAAGGGAGAGAAAAGGGAAATACATACCAGCATATGAAGGTTGCTTACATATGTTCAGATTTAGTCACAATGTCAAGAGGGAGACAGCCAAATCTACACAAGGAACCTGAGCAGCATGTGGGTATGACCATGAAGACACTCTAGAAGTTTCCTATTCAAAGCATCATTGTCATACTGCAGGATGGATTGTCTTCTTAGAAATTATTGTTTGTTTTTGTTTAACCTGGTGCTTTGGAGTTCAGGAAACATACTCATTCCAGCAAAGGAACTCACCTGTTTGTCTTGCCACAGGAATTTACAGTTACTCAGGAATGGCTTCACATTCTTCTCTAGAAATCCCATAATTGGGTTGGGACTAGAGGCCTAGAACACATACTATATTTTTATGGATCCACAAATCCTAGCCCTCAAACACAGCCTTGCTATAAAAGGAATGCTTTCATCATTTTTTGTCATTTTTCTTACAAGGTACTCAGTCATAGATACAGTTACTAGGCGTATCATAGGATAAGCCTGGAATGGATGCAGCCTGAAATATTGAGTATGTGTAAGTCAACTTTCTGTTACTGTAACAAAGAGCTCAGATAATCAGCTTGTAAAGAGAAAAGATTTATTTGAGCACACAGTTTTGAAGATTTCAGTCCATGATGAGTTGGCACATTGTGGTAGGACCACATGCCAGAGCAAAACTGCTTACCTCACGGTAGGAAGAAGAAGGGATTGAGTCCCACTGTTCCCTTTGAGGGCAGCCTTCAATGAACTAAAGGTCTGATAGGCTCCAGATCTTAAAGTTTCCACCACCTCCCAATAACACAACCCTTTAAAATTGCACAAGTCTTTAAAACCTGGGCTTTTGAAGGACATGTAAGATTCGAATTATAGCAAGGTAATATGATCTTAATATATGGTAGAGAAAAAATTTTGAAAAGATATCATAAAACTTTAAAAGGATTTTCAGCAGTTTTTCTTTTCTCTGAATCAATGTATGTGCTTATCTATAAATTTATTTTTGTTTTATTAAAAATAACTCATTATGAGCTCCTGATTTACTACATCATCTAAAACTTAAACCCTTACATTTACTAAAATATCCACACTAGCTAGAGAGATATTAATGCATCTATTTCAACCACAGACCCTCAGTTGTTATAGTTTATCTCAAGAAGGCCCCCAAAGCCCTCATGCACACATAGGTGGTGTTTTTGGGAGAAGATTGGGCCAGGGGGGCGAGGGGGGCACCATAGCTGACTTCCATTAAGAGATAAAACCTAGTCAGGCAAGGCAGATTGTTGGGATGTGATCTGGAATAGTATATCTCCCTCCCCAGCTCTTCCCTTTCTCTTTCCACTTCCTGACCACCATGACATGAGCAGCTTTCCTCTGCTAGACCCTTACATCATGTCCTTCCTCCCCTGAAGCCATCTGACTACAGAATGAAATTATGAACCAAAATAAACCTCTTCTTCTAACGTGTGGGTGCCACATATTTGTTGGGAGTGGCTGAACTGGAGATCAACCACACATTCTGGATCACTATATTCAAAACTTGTCAAACTTCATGCTAGTAGAAAGAAGTCCAATATAATGAAATACCTCATCTGTGATTTTATTACAAAACTCCAGAAAAGCCAAATTGATCTATATTATCAAGAAGCAAATCCACAGTTCCCTGAGTCCAGGAACAGAAGGAAGTAGGGACCAAGAGCAGACATGAATCTATACAGGGTGAGGGAGATATTATCTTAAGTTACCAAAATGAATAACAAGGAAGGTCACTATCACAAAAGATTATATCAGCTTTCCAGAACAATTTTTGATTACATAGTGCCTCATGAATATGTAGAATTTCTTTTTTTATGTATTAGATAAAAATAAATTTCACTGGCATAGTGGTATATGCCTTAATCCCAGCACTCTGGGAGGCTGAGGCAGAAGGATGTGACTTCAAGGCCAACCAGGGCAAGTGAGCAATTTAGTGAGACCCATGTCAAAACACACAAAAGGGAGGTGGAGGCTACAGCTCAATGCAAAGACCCTGACCACCACAAAAAATTCCAACCAAAAAGTAAAGTCATAAATTTAATTTTTAATTTTAAAAAATAGCTTTGAGAACAAATATTGAAGATAATACTTTACAGTACATTAGGTAGAAAACACTAGGGAAAAAATGACAAAAAACATAGCAACCATTTGTAAATATCACAAAAAAATCTGCATTGATGGGGTTAGGATAAAAATGATATTCTTTTTAAACAAAGCTTTCTACAGCAAATTTGCCCATAAGAAAGCAATCCCAGTGATCATACTATGTGTTCATTTCCTTCCTATCCATCTTCTCTTGTTTCCCGAGCAAGTAGTATCATGACACCCCCATTCTTTTGCACTACAAATAGGGCAAAAGGGACCTGAAAAACTTAGCAC
>RJWT010029323.1:0-14940 GCA_004365215.1 Cuniculus paca | reverse complement strand
TACTAATGAATGAATTCTACAAAGCTAAAAGATTAAAAAATTCAACTTTAAATAATAACTTGATTTTCTATACACCAATAATGAACAATCTGAAAAGAAAATTAAGAGAACAGTTCTGTTTACAATGGTATCAAATACATGCACCTCCTCCCCTCCCAATGCACACTTAGGGTTACACCCAACCAAAGAGGTGACGCACTTGCACGGTGAAAGACCTAAATCATTGCAGAAAGACATTAAAGAAGATATCAGTAAAGGGAGAGATGTCTCTTGTTCATGGATTGGAAAACCTATATGGTTAAGATTTATATTAGTTAAAGGATTCTATATATTCAATTCATTGTCAAAACTCTGAAAAAACCCAATGATATTTTTATAGACATGAAAGAAAATTTTAAAAATTCATATGTAATCTTCAAGGATCCTATATACCCAAAAGAATCTTCAAAAAAAGTAACAAAGTTGAAGGTCTCATACTTCATTATTTCAAAACATGTCAGAAAGCTGTCATAGCCCAAAGAGCATGGTGGTGGACAGAGATGGTTATAGAGCCAATGGGACAGAAAGGAGAAGCCATAGGTAAACCCTGGCATATATAGGATCAAATGATCGTCAGCCTGAGCCAAGCCTTGGCCCAGGGAAGCAACAGGCTCTTCGACAGCGCATTGGTAAAGCTGCATATTCACAAGGGACTGCATGACTGTGTGCCTTTGTCTTACACCAGAGATGGAATAAGGTGCTAAATATAATGCCTGGGACGACAAAGCTCACAGCAGACAACACAGGGGACAGCTTTGCAACACTTCAGTGGGGAACGGTTTCTTGGATATAACTCCTAACACACAAGTGACAACAGCAAAAACAGACCAAGGAATGATGGTAATTCAAAGATTCTGTGCTCATATGGAAAACAGTCAACAGAGTGAAAAGGCAATCTACGGAATGGAGGCAATGTTCGAAGCTCTCTCGGGAATGGGTTGCAATTTTATTACAACATCAAAAACAAAACAAAGCAAATCAAAACAAAAAACCTACAAATCAATGACAACAATGACAAAAACAAATTGAACACACTTAGAAAATGGGCAATTTGAATGGATACTTATGTGAAGAAGACTTACAAAGGGCCTGTAGGTACATGAAAAGATACTCTCCATTGTTCAACATGAGGGCAATGCACATCAGAGCCACGTGAGGTTAGCACTTCCTTCCCATCGGGAGGCACATTATAAAACAAGTCAGAGCAAACAAACAAACAAGCAAAATGGAAATTCCTAATATTGGCTAGGAGGTAGGGAAGTTATGCCCCGTTGGTGAGATTGGAAGGTGGTAGAGACATTACAGAAAATAGTGTGGAAGTGCCTAAAAAAATAAAAATAGAGCTACTGAATGATCCAGCAATTCCACTTCCAGATATACAAGCAAAAAACAGAAAATAGAATCCTGAGGAGATTTCTGTACTCCCGTGTTTGCTGCACCATTATTCACAACAGCTGAGAGAAGGAAGCAGCTTACATGTCCACGGACAGAGGAGTGGAGAAAGACAATGCGGCTCATTTGCACAACGGAACACTGTTCGACCTCCAAACGCAGGCTTGCCACGGTGGGCAACATGGATGAACTTTAAAGACGTTATGCTAAACAATAAAACCACTTACTATGAAAAAGACAAGTACTGCACATTCCACTCTACATACCAGATGGTTACAAAGCAATCCAATTAATAGAAACAGAAAACAGAGTGCGGATGGCTGGGGGCTGCAGAGAAGGGTTCGGGGCTTGCTGTGTTGCAGGGATAGAGTTTCAGTCATGCGGGATGGAAGCTTCGTAGAGAGCTGTGGTCCAGTAATGCGCCTATCGCTAAAATACTGAACTATGCTCTTAGAAATTGTTAAGACAGTAAATTTAGGTTGTTTGTTTTTACCACAAAGAAAAGTAAAGAAATCTCCCCAGCTATATGCCACTAACATTACAGAAATTCATTTATTGCCCACAGAGGCATGAAATGATCTGAATTGTTGCTTCACAGTTAACCCACAAACAGGAAGACTTCAAAGCTCAGGACATCCTAGGCCGGCGAGCGCAGGCGCGGGCACTGGGCTGCGACTTCTCCCGCTCAACTGCAAAGCAAGAGCAGCACAAGCAGAAGGAGCACCTGGGAGCAGAAGGCCCTGTCTCGGGGTGAGCATTTGACTCCTACCAGCGCCCGGGCAGCCACATCCTCCTCGGAAGGTCGTCTTTCTCTCACTTGTGCACTTTATGCAAAAAGCGGGGGGGGACAGAAAGGGAAAAGACAAAAAAACAAAAAACAGAAAGAGAAAAGGGAAGGGAAAGAGGAGAGAAGAGAAGAGGAGAAGAGAGCAGAGGAGAGGAGGGATTGAAACTTGATGATACGGACTTCTACGCCTGTCTCCCACTGCAGCCTTGCCTGCAGACGGCCTTCAGCATGATCTTAATAAGAAAACAAAGCTTTCCTTGAAAAATGACTAAACACCTGACCCTCGGTGAAAAGTATCTCACTGCGTGTCACCAGTTTATGCAGCAAAGGAGGGTGGTTACAAGAAGCCTTTGCCTCCCCACTGCTACCCACCTAGTGGTGACCTGGGCAAGTCCTCGCCCTGTGGCTGTCTTGATGTTCTCATCTGCAGAAGGGGACAGCAGCAGCCCCAGCCTCCGTGTGTGTTTGCTTCCTGAGGCTGCCAGGACAAAGTGTGACAGGGGTCCAGGCAGCAGAGATTCACCCTGTGGTGGCTCGGGGCCAAAAGCTTGAAACTCAAGTGTGTTCTTCTTGGGTGGGGAGTCTGCACTCCAGCCTCCCTGCCGGCCTTGCGGCGCGTGGCCCTCTCTGGTCTTGCCTGGTGTCGGGCACTGTGCAGTCCCTACCAGCATGCTCCCGTGCTGCTTGTCCTTCCATGGGTCTGTGTGTCTGTCTCCTTTTCTGGGAAGGAGACCGGTCACCCTGAACTTGGGGCTGCCCTGCTGGAAAGCGAGCTCCCCTGGAACTCATCACATCCCTTGGACTCTCTGGGGTCCTGGGGTGAGGACATCACCATATCTTCTTGGGGGGTGCACCCGAAGCCAAAGAGTGGGCAAAGGAGATGAAATGAGGGTGACGTTTGCAGAGGACTTGAGCGGGTGCGCACGCCACTGTCCTGTGCATAGGACCCGGCTACAGAGCACAAACGGCGGGAGGCATGGATGGACGCTGGCTGACCGAGTGAAATGGAAGTTGACAGTGCTATTACTATTTCTATGGTGACCTCCAAATGCTGGGGAAAATGGGAAGCAGACAAAGCCAAGTTGTCCTAAAGTTGCCGTAGTGAGGTGTCGTGAACACATCTACTCAGACAGTTGTTCTCCAATATCACAAATTGAGAGCAATCTGGCTTTTTACCTTGCCTTGGACTAAGGATTAATGGCATTTTAAACAGCACAGCCACCTTTGTTTACCTTAGATTCTATAACTTGAGACAGCTGCATTCTGTTTTCTCCTCTCTAGAGACCCGAGGATGAGCTAAGGATTTTACCCATGGTCTTATAACAACAGCGGTGCTCGGGACTAGGACTAGGCGAGTCATCCTGCAGCCTTCTCATGAGAGGCTCCGCCTTCTCTTAATCAGAAACCAGATGGATGCACTCTCGCCTGAGCAGCCTCTTATTTCCACCACACTTTCCTGACTGGGTTTTTTTGTCATCCTGTAGCTTTGGACCCACAGTGGCCCGAATGTGTCCCTGGCACTGGCCTTGCTCCTTGGTTTTGCCACACTGTCCTCTGAGGATATTCATCAGTGGCCTCGCGACTTCTCTGGTTTGGGGAGTAGGGCTGAGGATTCACCCCAACACTCTTGCCGGACCGCAGGGGCTGACCACCTGGCTAGGGGGACACTGGGCCCCTGAGATCATTTCCTTCATGCTGCTCACAGGGCCTGTCCAGTCGAGCATTGTTTGGCTGCTGACGCCGGCAATCCAGGTGGCCAAGCCTCAACTCCACGTCTCCCATGAGCAGACACACGGAGCATTGTTTGGAGTGCATGAAGCAGGAGGTGTGACCATCACAGGCCTGGAACAAGCCCTCTTTCCCCAGCCGCAGCCCAATCTGTTTTAAAATTTCATCACCTCTTTTTCACGGGCAGTGGACAAAGCCATGTCAAAGGACGAGGTGCTCCAACTGCCCAGTAGGGAGCCCACAGGCTTGTCCTTATTTCTGGGCGATTGTTTAACAACACACAGCACAAATAAAAAGTCTGCGTCGAGTGGAATGCAAAAGCAGAGGATTTTCTAATTGCTACCTACACCTCCGAAGGGGCTGCAAATATTGTACGTAAGCTAATAACAATATATACACTTAAACCTTCAACCGTGTCCACAGAGCGGTTCCGGGGAGAAGAGTTAATTATTGGCTGTCCAAGAGCCGTTCCAGGCTCCTGCAATGCACCGTGTTTCTGACGCAAACCCACAGCAGGAACACTCCCCTAAGCGACAGCAGAGCTGCTCCGGGCTGGATCCGAGCCTCGCCTGTCACACCTCAGAGCACACAGCAAAGCAGAACCACCCAGGGCCTGAGCAGCCCTGAGCCACCACACACCATCCTCCTCCTCACACAGCCAGGAACTGATTTTCATCCGTATTTATTTCACTTCTGTAGGAAAAAACATACAAGATCTTTGCAATAGGGAGTGGCTGGTTGACTTGTCAAGGGTATTTTCCATAGAAATTTGAAAAAGGGATCTCCAATGAGCTTTTTAAAATGTAGAATGAATATGATAAACTTTGTTTTATTATTTATGAAGACTGTTTCCTTATTTTATTGACATGTCATTTATTTTTGGAAGTAGGCGATTAATCTTTAAATTTTATTTTAGTCCAGTTTCTCATTGAACTGACTATGTTGACCAGTCTGGCTTCAAACTCTTGAGGATCCTCCTGCCTCAGCCTCTCCAGTGGTAGGGTTACAGGAATGTACTCCCATACCCAGCACATTTAATAATTTAATGATAATTTTTGTAAATATGGATGGGTCATTTTAGATCATTTAATAAAGATAAGAATCAATAAAAGCTGCTCCTGCTGTTGCTGTGAGGGGTCCTCAGCTCCTGTGTGTCCCCTTGGGGAGAAAAACTTGAAGACTATGGAAGGAGCTGGGAAATTAAGGCCCCCGACTTACAAGGCTCCCCGGAGAGCCTCAGTGCTTCCCAGGCCCAGGTACCCTTTCCCTGCTCGCTTTGGCTTCCTGTTGCATCACGAGATAATCTTGAAATCAGGAAAAATCTAGTTGTGTTCTGTTGCTTTTTAAAAAAGTGCACATGTGAAAACTACTGAGATTCATGGGAAAAAGACACAGCAGGCATGAAATGCTCCCCATGAAACTGACGTCTTCTAGAAGACTGGAAGCTTCTCCTCACCGCGCACCCATGTGCGATCCCGCTTCCCTCTCACCACGGCCGCACAGCTGGGGCCGCCCAGTGAGCTGGACTCTGGCAGGGGCCCCCGCCAGGAAACAGGGAGAGCGCGCCCTGCACCTGCAGACCGCAGCTCTGACCTCTCCTGCCCTTCCACTGCACTGTGTAGCAAAGCGCCTGTCCGTTGGATTGCACCTGAGTGCGTATTTCGGTGCTTTGCCTTCGTTGTCATTGCTTTGCCGTGGAATAATTCTGGCAGAAGTGTGTTCATTTCCTCTCAGGGATGAAGGGTTCCACAGGTGTGGAGGTTATTTCAGTCTCTTAGATGACCCTGTAGCCACTCTGAGGCTGGGTAATGTGCAGATGCCTGGTACTACCCTGTGCTCGCCAACTGCGTGGGGCAGCAAAGGCATTTCCCTTGAGATCCCAAGTGACACTGGTGTTGTGGTCCCGGGACTGCGCTGTGAGACCACTGCCACCATCGTCACTCTTTGCCCATTTCAGTCCGTAAACTGATCCTGTGCTACATGGGGATTCACTCGGACTCTAGTGACCATCCAGCTCCCTTTGTGGGGAAGCAGCTGGCCTTTAGCAGAGAACTTTTCCCCACACTGTGCTCATCTGAAGAGGCTGTGCTCTGGGAAGGGGTCTCAGGGGAGGTGAGGTGACCGTGTTTAAAGCTTCAGTTACACAAGGTGAATCAGCTAGGCAGACCTGCTACGCAACACTGTGTCTATAGTTAGTGACACTGTATTGTGCACTTAAGAACTTGTCCAGTGGGTAGATCTCATGTTGACTCTGCTTAGTGAGGGGGGAAGAAGCAGAAAGTAGAAATACAAGTGTTTGTGGTAGTGGGGTTTTGCCTGTGTCAAAGCCACTGAAGGATTTGGGCTTTGTATCCGCATAAGCACGGGCCCTGCAGCAATTCTGCTGGAGAAAGAAGGTTCCAGAAGACAGCAGAGGACACAGAAGACAGTCACCTGCCCAGCTCAGATCCCCAGTCCCAGGACTCCACGTACAGTGTGGGGAATCCTCAGGACTTCTGTGGACTGCAAGCCCATCTGTTCTTGGCTAGCCCTGTCAGAAGAAAACACATCTATGGATTCCATCTGGGGACAATTTACAGCAAGGTGACAAGTTCCACCGCAGACTGTCCCTGTATGCCTGGGTTTATAAGCTCAAATTAACAAGATGTCATCTTAGGGGAAAAGAGAAACCAGGCTCTTGCAGCAGAAGGGGAGAAGAGTGGAGGAGGGTCTAAATTAAGTTGCCAGGTGTGCACTGCACAGTAAGACTGCACAGAACAATCTCTAAAGTTTGAGGATATTTGTCTTGGCATCCATTTGCCTCAGCAAAATGAAGACAGTTTCCAGAAAGTATTCTAGAAATTTCCACAGAAGATGGGCATGCATTAAGATTTTGACTAAAATTAAGGAAAGTAAAAATGTTAGCGCTTTGAACAGTGCAGGACATCCATTCCTCAAGCAAGATATGTTAGTACACTGAGTCATGCAAAAGTCCCTTCCCCTGAAGAACTCTGTGGGAATCCAGGGTGCTGGTCACCACACATCCATGGAAAGGTGCCCGGACGTGTTCAGCTGGTGTCCTTCTGAAGGCTGAGGGCTGGGGTACACAGGGTACCCCACACAGGAGTTTTCTGAGAAACTGTAGATGTGACTTCTCTGAAAATAACTGTATTTTACTGTGGTTGATAATTACCATTTAGTTTTCAAAGAAAATGATCAACATTAATCTGTAAAGTTATTTCAGAATCTGATTATCATACTGGAAGGATGTTCAATTAATTCAAATTTCAAAATATTTACCATATACAAAGGCTGATAATAATGCAGTGTTTAAATAAATTATTATCCTAAAAGACACTTTCCATTAATACTGTTCAAAATAATCTAGCCTGCATCAAATGCACTTATCTCACTCCACTTGTTGCTTTCTGAAGCAGCTCTGGAAATCCTTTTGTGTTTTTCAAACTCAAAATCCTGAGTGTTTTTCAAGATTTGATAAAAAAATATAACATGTTCAGCTGCCTAGTGTCATCAGTGAAAAGGCAGCTTATGAAAATATGACGTTGTGTCCTCATTCATCTTATTAACAAGATCTGGCACTGTGTGACTTCTGGATCTTCCTTAAACTCAAAATGACCATGAAAGGTAAATGTCTGGAAAAGTCCTTCAGGACCTGCAGGGAGCCAGGACAGCGTAACTAAAGACACTCAGGAAAGAGGACTCCAGAGCTGCCTCGGAAAGTAGTGAGGATGATGGGATGAACGTGTTCAAAGCAAGGAAGAGTGTTCTGAGGGGATTCATGGCAATGTGTCTTTCATTGCAATAAGTTCTTTATTGACACCTTCACCATATTTGTCAATCATACCGCCTACAGCAAAACAGAAATTTAAATCTATAGCGAGCTCATAATGAAGTGTTTTACTTATACTTAGATTCATTCAGATTACTCTGAACCTGCCTAGGAACATTAAATTACTTGGAAACCAAAGTTACAGTTTGGGTCATTTTACCAGCTGCTAATTACCACCTTCTGTCTGCAGTGTTTTAAGTGTTTGTGGCTTTGCCTGGCCTCTCCTCCTCTTCACCCCAACCCCTCCTTGCTTAGAACTCGGGCTGAAGAAAAGTAACCTTAAATACACAGGCCATGCATTTTACTCCTCCAGGATAAAGCTTCAGAAATTAAATGACTTCCAAAAAATAAAAACAAAATTAGAAAAAAAGAAATTACATAGTTTCCCAACATAAATGGCACCAGTGGTTTTCAGTTCATTGTTCAACCAAAAGCAAAAGTAGATAAAACTCAGATAAATTCTCAACAAGCATGGACAGGACGCATCTCATGGCCAAATCGAGGACCAGCAAATTCAATCAAGTTGTCTGCTCACCGTGAGAGATTCGACTGGCTTTTGAACACCTTGAGTAGCAGCAAATGCAGCCATAGGAAATTCACTCACTCCACTTTCCTAGGGCCTTTGCTGTGTGCAGTCCCAGCACTGAAATGAACATTGAGTGGACCCACAGCACACTCCTCATAGCATGCACAGCAGGGGTAGAAGGGTCAGGCGTAAGGTGACCTGAGCTCTAGTTTAGGACACAACAGACACTGTTCAATGAAGAAGGCAGTAGCTGCCCTAACAGGCAGATTGGCTTTTAAAATTACTTTAATTTATTCTAGAAAAAGACAAATCCTAGCAACCAAACATGAGTTTAAATTGGCATTTTCTGTTCCAAAATAATTGACTAATATTTTCTTGCAGAATATAATTCAAACTCGTGTTGGCATTTCAGTAAAGAACTAATGAAAGGATTAAAAGACACATCTAGTAGATCAAATCTGAGGCAGAATTTGTAGTTCTGCTTTATGGCAGGAAAGACCATTGATGTCTATGTAAAGCCATAGCCAGTGATGAAATATACTTCAAAAACAGGAGCATTAATATTACTTAAAAATGGTCTGATATTTGTTGCTAATGGTAATTATTTTAATCCACTGTGTGCAAAAAGTACAGCTGTCTGCTTTTTCTTGAGATGCATGAAACCAACACCACCATTTACTTACTTGGAAGATTTTCAATGTATTAAGTAAGTGTATTGCGTTTTCTCATAGATAAATCATGTGCTGCAGGGTTTTCTGCTAAGTTATATTTTTAGAAGTTATGGAAGGTCGAATGAGAGAAAGGGAGACAGAGAGAGACAGACTGAGACCGAGACAGAGATGGAGATGGAGACAGAGACAGAGACAGACAGGGACAGAGACAGAGACAGGGACAGAGACAGAATGGATTACTTCTAGGTGAGCAACCAGGGAGTAGCTTTGTCGTACGGAATCATGTAAATGAAGGGGAAGGGCATTTCCAGTGGAGAATCCTTTTCATTCTGCCGCAACACTACATTCGATCCTACAAAGAATTAGATGTAACTCCCCGTGAGCTTAGAGCTGATCTAGAGATCATAACGGCAAATCATCTGCTGTGTTTCTTGCAGGCAGCTGTGGGCATACATTGGATACTGTGACAGATGGGTCATTTTTTGAGGAGTTTTCCAGTAAAGATCTTGGCATGGCTCACTCTGGTCCTTCCGAGGTCACCGCGAGGTACCAGAACCCTATGACTCTCATAGACAGCGTCACAGTCAGGTTGATGAAGATTTCAATCTGCCACTGTGTCTAGACACAACACATCCATTTGGGGTAAGTAAATAAAAGAACAAATGAGTGACTATTCATAGTGAATATATGTACATACATACACACATATGCATATTTTACACACACATATGTAGTTATGTATGTGCACACATACACATGTGCATCCTTGAATCTATCTACTTCCTTCATGTACTCAGAATACATCTTCATGTACATGTGAACGAACTGCAGAACTGTAGAAGCTGCAAGTGGGGACCGTAACAGATAACTTAGCATGGATTCCTGGTTTCCTCACTTGCTTGCTACATTGCCTCTATTTTTTTGCCCTCATTTTTTATTGGTACATGATAGATATACATAATGATAACGTTCATCTTAGAGAATCTGCACCTGCGCGTGACCTGTCTTGCTTCTTCTCTTTTTCCCATTTCCCTCCCCTCCCTTCAATCCCTCTTCCTCTCCTTATTTGCAAAAGGTTTGTTTCCCATTTTTTCTTGTATTCTTTTCTTTTCTTGTCCCTTTTTTCCTTTCCCACTCTCCTCTCCCTTGTTCCCTTTCTCATTTGAATGTTTTCTTCCTATTTACCAATATCTATTATACATTTTGGTCCTTATTTACACTTTTATTTCCACTTACAATTGTGAAACAATGCAATATTTAAATGTGTGTCCAATTTATTCCACTTAAGAGTATGGCTTTACCTAGAAATGTCTCAAGCTTGTCCTTTTTCATGGCTGAGTCACACTCCTTCTAGATGTTAATAAAATCTACATCTTCTTTATCCATTCCTCAGTTGATGCACATTTGGGTTATTTCCAAAATTTAGTTATAAATATGGATGTTCATATATCTCTGTGGTACGATGTTTTTAATTCTTTCGGGAAGATACCAAAAAGAGAAATAGTGGGGTCAAATAGAATCTCTAGTTTTAGTTTTCTGAGAATCTTCACACTGATTTTTACAATGGTTGCACCAGTCTACACTCCTGCCAACAGTTGAAAAGGGTTTCTTTTCCCCACAGACCCACCAGCATTTGTTACAGGCTGATTTCTTAATAGTGGCCATTCTTTCTGGAGTGAGGTGGAATCTCAGCATTGTTTTAATTTGACCTTGGGAATGAGCAGCGCTTTGAACATTTTTCATATATTTATTTGCCATTTCTACTTCTTAATCTGAGAAATGTCTATTCATTTCAGATGCTCATTTTTGGATTGGGTCTTTAAATTTGTTGGGAGGGAGTGCGACTTTTTTGAGTTCTTTATGTGTTCTAGATATTAGTCCTTTGTGTGAGGAGCAAGTGGGAAAAATTTTTCTCGCACCATGGGTTTTATCTTTACTCTGTGGGTTGTTTCTTTAGCTGTGCAAAAACTTTTCAATAAGATGAGATCCCAGTGCTGTTTCTTTATGATAGTTCCTGTGCAATGAGGGTTTTGTCCATAAAGTCTTTGCCTATACCAATACCTTCAAATTTTCTACCTATTTTATCTTCCAAGATTTAATATTTCTGTTTTAATATTCAGGTCTTTGATCCATTTCAATTTTAGTTTAGTGCATGGTGATAGACATGGGTCTAGTTTTAGTCTTTGGTATATGGAAAGGCAGTTTTTCCAGCACCATTTATTAAAGAGGCTATCTTTCTTCCAGTGAATTTTTTGGCCCTTTTGTCAAAGATAAGGTGGCTAAGTGTGTTTGCAGTTGTTTCTGCATCTTCTAATTGGTTCCACTGATCCATGACTCTGTTTTTCTGCCAGTGTCATGCTGTTTTAATCAAGGTATGTCCGCAGTATAATTTCAAGCCAGGGATAGAGATGCCTCCTGCCATGCCTTTGTTGTCCAGAATTGCTTTTGCTATTCTAGGACTTTTCTGGTTCCAAATGAATTTTAGGGTTGCTTTCTTTAAATTTGTGAGATATGTTATTTGTATTTTGAACAGGATTGCATTAAATCTGTATAATAATTTTGGGAGTTTGATCTTTTTCATTAGGCTTGTTCTCCTACCCAAGAGCAAGGGATATCTTTCCATTTTCTGACATCCTCTTCTATCTCCTTCTTCACAGTACTATAGTTTTCAAAGTAGAGGTCTTTTACTTCCTTCATTAGGTTGATTCTTAGGTATTTCATCATTTTGGATGTGACTGTGAAAGGTGTTGTTTCTCTGAGTTTTCTCTCAGTGAGTTTATTTTTTGTGTACAGGAATGCTATGGATTTCTGAATGCTTCATATCTAGTATGCAATTAAATTTGGTTATTAAATCTAGAAGTGTTTTGGTGGAGTATTTGGGGTCTTCCATGTAGAGTATTATGTCATCTGCACATAATAATAAATTAATATTACTTTTAGAAAATTGCCTAATTTTTCTGAGCCTTGAGGTTCCCAGTTGCCAGAAAAAAGAGAATAATGGAAATTGGCACATTTGAGCTTCAGTGAGATAAGGAAAAATGGCAAGACAAAAATCCAAAAGGCACTTTGCTGTGTGTACAGGTATTCAATGCTGACGAGTCATGCCCCCTCCTTTGCTGCCTATGCATTCGTGCCTTGGTGACGTGCAAGGCCAAGCCAACAATCTGAGATGCCTAGCCTCATTGATTAAGGAAGCCCAAGGAAGAAACTCCTGGAAGTGTGTGTTTTGAAAATGTCCAAAGACACAGGGTCAATAATTAAAAACCTGAGGGCTTCCTCTGTCAGGAGGGGACAGACCATACAGTGACCACTGCACCAGGCCAGCAGATGGTGCTGGTGTCCACACGTGAGGCAGATGTTAATGGACAAGGCTGAGCCCAGGACTCAAATGTGAATTTTGATGACCAGCATGGATTTCTTCTGTTTTCACACAGGTTTCTTTTGGACAAACTTGAGGGTGGAGCAGCCGGGAGAAGAGGTCCTTGCTGGTCGGTTCTCCTGCTGAGCATGTCAAGCACAAAGCACATGCTTGAAATGTCAGTGTTTGTTAAGTCTTGATTTTAAAAGTTTTGGGCAATTCTTTTCATTCAGATCCAAGTGTACTTATCTTTCTCTCTCAATCCTGTCTCTTCTGTGGACCTACAGAAGTCCTACAATCAGTGTCCCTCCCGGGATCCCCTCGCACTGTACCACGATCGCCACATGCTACTAACTGATTTGCATCGTGTTTGTCACACCTCTTCTGCTAGGCGCCTAAGGTTTGGGCTAGGGTGAGTCTTGCCTTCCCATCTCTCAAGGTCTGAAGAAGAGTCCCTTGTCCACTTTTACTCATAACTGAAGTGTTACAGAACAGGGGTTGTGAGGTCACTACAAGAGATGAAAATGTTACCTGTACAAGTCACCTACTGAACACATGGACCAGAGGAATTCACATCACATCAGTGATGCAAGTCAGATGTTCTAATCCCTGAAATTTCTGTTTCTTTTCCTTTTACCTCCTCCCCACCTCCTTTTTCTTTACTTTTTAGTATTCATTTCTCTTCAGGGGTAACTTCTCTTTGATTTAGGAACCAATTGTTTTAAGACATTGACTCCTCTAAGATGTCTCACTTCAATCTTTACTTATTTATTTCAAGATGGAGTCTTGCTAAGTCACTAAGTTGCCTACACTGGGTTTGAACTTGTGATTCTCTTGCCTCAGCCTCCCAGGGTGCTGGGATTACAGGTGTGCACCACATCTCTCCCAAAGATCCTTTGAAAGCTCTGAAAATTCCTTGTGTTTCTCCCTGCAAAATGGAACATGTGCGTTTGGACCACCAGGGTGGGACGCAACTGTGGCCGCCTTCGGTTTGAGGGTGCTCATTCGCTCCTTCATGAATAAATTAGTGAGCCCGCCCGGCTCTGCTCCACACTCACGATGAGACTTGTGTTTATGTAATGTGCAATCGTTTTTACAAAGGGCACAAGGGAGAAATTGATTTTTAAAGTTGAAGACGACAAATATGGCTGCGCTGCCACGTGGACAGGAGAGTTCGCCAGTGACTTGTGGCAACATGCAAGAGACACGCTGTAATGAAGCGTGTGGAAACACGGAGAATTGCTCTGCTGAGGCCGCTATGGTGCTAATAAAAAGACAATAAAAGTAGGCTCTCAGACGCCTTCTCAAGTTGACAAACAGCACTGACAATAAAATGAATCAGAATCAAAGGAAATCTGCACATAGCCCTTAGTCATTTCTGACTCAATAGCATATTGAAGTCTAAACTAAATTTGAATTGCAGCACAACCTCCACTAAACTAGGGTGCTCGTACCCCCAAAGAGGCCCCACCCCCTTACACTACTCATCACTTCCTGACACAACCCCCTTGGAGCAGAGTTCACTTGGGGCCTAACTGTTAATGAGACATTTCCTTCTTCACACCATGGAAATCACTGGGGCTTCGAGGGTATTTATCAAGCTTGGGCAATCTTTTAGTTTCTGAAGTTGTGGAAATTTTCAGACATAGACAGAAAGGGAGAGAGAGAGAGAGGATGGAACATTGAGCCCTAACCCACCACCACCAGGCTGCAACTCATACTCACTCATGCCTCATCTGTCCCTCTCTCTGCTTTTCCACACTCTGGATTATCTTGAAACAAATACCAGCTATTATATCAATGCACTTTCTTTTGTAAAAACTTGTTTTCAAAAACAGAACCTCAATACTATATTATCACATCTAAAAATGCCTTAATAAAATCAAACTTCTCTTGTAACTTTAATAGACTGCTTAAATTGGAATGCAACAATTAGAATGCATAGATTTCTTGAAGTGTTTCATAATCTACAGCTATATTTCCTATCTCCTATTTTTCTGCTCTAATTTTCTTTCTCTTTTTCTGTCTCTATCTCTCCTTCTCTCCACTTTTAGTTAATGCAGCAGGTCACCATTCCTGTAGGATTTCTTATAGTCTCAATTCACTGACTGGACATCGGTGCTATTTACTATGTCCTTTTTACCAGATTTCCTGCATACTGGTAGTTAAAGCCTTAGGCTTCATAGGTCTCAGCCTCTGAGTTTTTCAATCAAGTCTTGTATAAATATTTGTTTTTGGGACATCAAGAATGGATCGGCACCCAACAACTTGCATCTTTCACCTTCCACCTACTGACTCACTGGCCCACCTCCCTTATCAAGGAAAGCGGACCCCGTCAGGTGAACAAACGCCACCGGTTACTACACAATAAATGCGAGCGAACTGGAACAACTAAGTGGATTTGTGAGACAGGAAGTGATGTTTCCAAGCCTACAAGCATTTGATGAGGTGGCTTCAGAAAGTCCACGGTATGAACGGAAGCTTCCAGATTCGGGCGGCACAGGCAGGGAGTGCTTGGGAACGTGACAGTGTCACTTGGGAAGGTTAAACAGGAGAGGCCAGCACACAAAAGCCGGAGACTCAGGAGGAGACTGGGCAGATGGAAAGGAG
>RJWT010029322.1:0-14948 GCA_004365215.1 Cuniculus paca | reverse complement strand
TGAGAGGAAGATGACGCCTGCATCAGCCTGAGACAGATAATCACAATCCTGAAGTTCTGAAAATCCACCTTTCAAAGATGTAAACTAAAGACTCCTTTCCAGGTTTGGACATCAACCATGCCACCTCACCACAATGCCCGTTGCTATCAGATGTAACAGGAAACACAAACAGCCATCTGGTCACACAGTACCCTAATAGACTGTTAATCCTCTTGGGCAAGATCTCTGTGCCATCAACAATGCAGCCATCATCTTACTTTCTACAATTACCAACACATGCACCTGTTTTGGATTGTTACCAAATTGCCACAAAAGTTTGAGAACTCTCCCACTATTTTCAGGGAGGCTCTGACAACAGAGTCAGCCACTCTGAGACAGCCTGTTTCTCTTTGCCTTCCAGCTCCACAATTCTGTCACTGTCCTCTTGGCCCTGAGATTGAACCATTGATTACCTGCCTCTGACTGTGAAATTTTACCCCAGGACAACCCCCACCTGCATCAAACAGCATCCTGTTCCACCAGAGACTCAGCTAGAAATTCAACCACACATCCAGAAGTTTCAAAACCACAAAATTTTTGTAGACTGTCAAAGTGCTGAAATACATCTCTCTTGCCCATAAAGCCAGTTCAAGATCTCCGAGCTGCCAATGCCACTGCAAATACCCATATAAATATTTGCTCAGCCTTCTGCCACCCACAGCCTGCTGGTACACCTGCCTGGACCTAAAAAATACCTTCTTTTGCATTCAATTGGCTCCTATCAGCCAGACCTTCTTTGTCTTTAAATGGAAAGACCCCAATTCTGTACTCAAAAGTCAACTGAGCTAGGCTCAACCTCCCAGAGTTTCAAAAACTTGTTTCCTCTCTTAAAAACTCAATTCATATTAATGACACTCAAGCTGCCTGCTGGAAAGACACAAAAAGTCTGCTACAATATCTGGAAAAAACTTGTTACAAGAAAGAAATTTCACCAATTTCTTAGAGCTATGGTCTTCTATAAAATCTGGTTCCTTGAGTTCACAAAAATAATGATGTTTACTCCACAAACCTTCCCACAGAGCTGGGCACAACAGGGCATAACTGCTTGTCACTGTCTGAAAAACTTCGCGAACCGATCAGATTTAAAAAACAAGCCCCCCGCCCAAGCAGATGCTGAGTATACCCTGTTTACAGATGGAAGTAGCTCTGTTAGGACAGGCTAAATATGCTATGGTCACCTTGGACAAAGTTATTTTGGCCAAAGCTCTCCCGCTACTGCTTCCTGCTGCTATTTGGAAACCTGCCACCAACTATACAAAATAATCTGACCCAGAGGTCTAAGACACCTCCAGGGATCTAATTGACTGAAACATCAGTCCTAGCCATCAGAACTGCCCCGACTGTATTTCTGCAAATACAAGACATTGTGCTGGCACCCAGACCCCTGCATCCAGCTCAGGTTTCAACATCTGTGTCACTGGCCCTGACCTCCCATTCCCTACCCATAATGAAAAGACAAAAAGTTTGTAGGATCCTGCTGTAAAAAAATCATCCCTAGATATGGCCTACCCTTGCAACAATGAACCTGTATTTGTAGCAGAGGTAACTCAAAAACTAGACAGGCCACAAAGCTCTCGAAAAGTTAAAAAAAAAAAACCAGCTTGTTGAAAGACCAGCTATATTTGTAGACATTCACACACACATGTAACCCAGGTATATATTAACTTCCCCTATAAGTTTCAGAAATCCAGCCTTAGATCCACTGAAAAATTTACCTGTAACAAAGAACTCACTCTGAAGAGACAATGCAGTCAAAACCCTATTCTGGTCACTCTGGACACTGGTCAGTCCACACATGGCTGAAACCTGGGGACATAATTCACAGGATTGCTCCATACTTATTCCCCTTGATTTTTGTGTCTTTTCAGGCTGCTTACCCAAGTCCTTGCTTCCCCACCCCCTGCTGAGAGTTTTCTTTTTATTTATTTTTTTTTGGCCTTAAATTCTATGGATGGTTGCCCCAAAAGAATAAGTCAATCGAACACTTGACCAAGATTTGATGAGTATCCAAGGCACATTGAACTCTCCTAGATCAGATTTCTCCCTTACTACCTTACCAGAGTAATGTTACTGCTCCTAATTAGGCCTCATCTCAAAGATGGTAAGTTATAGTCCCAGCAAAGATTCGCTGGAGAAGCTTAAAGAAGGGAGAAATGCAACAGAAAATGGTCCCCTCAGCAAGAATACTTCAGTTTCTTAGTTGCCAATGTAATATTTCCTGTTCCAGTTCCAGTTACTTCTATCTCCTAGAAACAGCTGGTCACTGTGATGTATACTGTATAAACCAATCCCTAAGGGTTGGGGATCTAGCTCAGCAGTCTAAGCGCCTGCCCGGCAAGCGCAAGGTCATGAGTTCAATCCCTGGTGCCACAAAAAAAAAAAAATCCTTAGTTGAATAGTCATTCTGTCTCTGTACTTCCTGCTTTCTTATGCCATAAAAGCCCTAGACCACCAGAGATCAGTACTTGATATTTTGGGAATGATCCTGATCAGTGCCCATTGGCATAAATAAATGTGCCTCCAAATCCTGGGTGTGGTTTCCATGTTTCTGCTTGCCATTGCACCTCGTTTTGTTTTGTTTTGTTTTGTTTTGTTTTGTTTTGTTTTTTATCTCAAAGTGATTCTTCCCAAGTTCTTTGTGTCCTGAACAAAAAATTTGATAAGACACACAAGAAGGTAGAAAAGATTTACATTTATTGAAGATTAAAAAGAACTATACTCTGCAGAGTGACAGAGGCCTGTGAGAGGATCATAGCAACTATGAGCTTAATGGCAGGAGTCTTTTCTTTCTCTGTTTCCCGGATTACTTTTCTCCCATGCAATCAAGGCATTTGGGATAATTGTCCTATCATGAACTCCCTGGGCCTGGTGTTAGATTTAAACTGTCCTACAGAAGGTCTGCTTGGTTTTACACCAGACATAAAGGAAGAATTGAAGGTAACACTCTCTGATTGGTCTAGCCAATCCATGTACAGGGTTGGGAAATTCGCATAGTCATCCCAGATTCTGTGTTCTACCCATGTGTCCTCAGTCACTCTGATTGATAGGCCATACTCACTGGATCACCTGGGTTTCCTCTATCCTAATCTCCTTGTGGTGGTTTGAAAACTGAACTGTATCAGCATGGCACTGAATGTAGATGGCCCACCTGAGGCCTGCTACCAGCATAAAAAGGAGACTTGGAGAGGAAAAAGAAGCATTGTTGGTACTCTGTGGTGTTGTTGTTGTTTGGTTTTGTTGGTTCTCCTGTTGCTGTGGGTTCCCCTGGAGGAGTTTGTTGAGCTTCTTCTCTGGTATGAACTTGGCTGTTCTCAATGTCAGAGGAGCTCAGGACCTTGTTGCTGAGAATGGCTGAAGTTCACTGTGGGGGAGCTCTGATCCTTACTTTGAGCATGGCTTCCTGGCTCTGGAGGGGAATATGGTGTGCTGTTGAATCTCCAGAAGAAGCTTGTTCTGCTGGCTTCTTGATCTGGACTTGGCCGTTCTCACTGTCAGTGGAGCTTGGGAACTCATCGTCACTTAAGATGACCATTGTACTTTTTTGGGAGAGCTCTAGTCCCTACTTTGAAGGTGACTTCCTAGTTCCAATGCAGAACCCTCGGTCTACTGGCACAGATCCTTCATCCCAATGGCATAGACTTTCTGGCTTCCAGTGCTGACATTTGGCCTTTCGCAGCACAGATCCGTGAAATAGACTAGCATGAGTCATTATCGTGGGCTCCAGGCGTCCAGTTGAACTCACTGGAGGCATTGTTATGGGCTCTAGGTCTTCAGCTGGACTCATCCAGGACATTGCTATGGGATCCAGGCCCTTGGATGAATTCTCTAGGCCTTTAGTATGTGGGCAGATTTCCTGTACTTTCTTTGTATTTGACTCCTTGGTTGATCATTATAAATAATATTATAAATTAGGTGTCTCATTCTCCTTGCAAACCCTGACTACAGCAAAATTACAGATTTCCTGCACTTTCTTTGTATTTGATTCCTTGGGTGACCATTATAAATAATACTATATGTGTCTTGCCTTCCTTGCAAATGCTGACCACAGTGACCCACAACCACTTTTGTTGACAGGCATGTTGACAAACACACTAGGTTATTTTGAGCAGTACCTAGGGCAGAGAGGTTCCCAGGACTTGGGGTTTGTGACATGTTAATCATTTGGAATATAAATTTGAGAGGTAAAGAATTAAATCCATTGATGTAATCAATCTATTGTCAATGGGATATGTGCTTTCCCTTTCACTTCTGAATCAGGCTTTAGAGTACACCAGAGCATGTTTTCTTCATTTTTTTTTCTCAAATGTAAAAGATACTGACATAGCCACAGAAAATGGAAGCATACTGATGAAGAATGCAGTGAGATTTGTTTATTTTTTCAATTTCATGTGCAGCTATGTTCCAAGTCAATGGCAGAAGTCTCTTAGTAAGCTGTTCCCCCAGAGTATTCCTGAAACAAGCCCATGTACTTTCCAATTAAGCTCAGGTGAACTTAGCCTTGACCTATAGTTGAAGCATCCATGCAAAGGCAAAACAACTAGATGGAAAATGTAAACTACAGAGAGCAGAGATTGTCAATTGTGTTTGTGCTTTGTCTCTAGAATTCCAAGCAATTTTTTGGTAATTTATTTTTCTTAACTCAGATCAAACTCATGTTTGATGGGCAAAGCCTTCATCGAATATTGCCACCTACCCCTCTCACATAAATTGTCTTTTGTCTGTCTCACTGGCATTTGCCTCTCAACAGGAAGCAGTCCTTCAGCCAGGACATTCAGCCACCATCCACTTGTTGAGAACCTACTTTGACTGAATAGTCCTAATTTATACGGACAAATGCAAAAGTTTCCACCACAAATATATATTTTAAACATAATTGGAAAAGTTTCTCTTTGCCTAGAGAGGTTCAGAAAATTTTCAGAAAAAAACATGCCCTTGGATTAGTCCTTAAGGGATGAAAATATGCGTACTTGTCACAGGATAGAGCTGTTAAGGATTTGGACTTTGGAGTCAGACATGGTTTGAAATTATTCTCTGCCACTTGCTATCTCTGTAACCTTGGGCAAGTTAATTAACTTTCTATTTCTTGACTTTCAATTCTCTCAAACATAAAATGGTCTTTTAAGAATTAAACCAAATGACATTATGTGTGTGGGTGTGTATATGTACACCCACATAGACTACTTAGTACTGTATTTCTCAGAGAGAAGGGAGTAGCTATTGCCATTATAGTTACTTCTGACATACTGCACTGGGTAAGAGTGGTGTGAAACGTAGTTACTTCTGACAGAGAAGTGGCAAGAGTAGCTTCAGCAGAACAGTCAATGTATCTGCAAATGAAGAATTTAAATTCCACGTCAAAGAATTTTGTATGCAATTGGATAGGGTCACTTACTAGGCAATACAGTAAGGTCAGTTTAACACTCTAACAGCCCCAGAATGGAAGTTGCTATAAATTCAAGGGTCATATCCAGCTTTCAATTTCTTGTAGGGATCCAACAGTACATTTCTCATTGTAAAGGCTCCCATAGTAATTACAGAGTGAGCAATAAGTAGGAAGCAAGGGCATTCCAAAGGTCATCTAACAACAGGGTATACCATCACAGTATTGGTGAAGAATACCAAACACTTTAGGTATGCCAATAGCTGCAGAAATATATTAAGGAGAAGTATGATGCAAAGCAGTCAGGGTTTGGCTGTGAGTGATGAGAAGAAAGGCAGAACAAAAGGTATTCCACAGTCTAACATCAGTCCCCAAGCAAAGTAACAGACACAGGATCTGCAGTGAGTCACACATTCTATTGCTGGTCAAATCAGATAGTTTTGGTATATTTGGGTACAAACAATGTGAAGGAATCAAAAAAGAGCATAGATTTATCAATGTCTTATTAGCTGTAACTACCATGGTAAAAGACACTCATTCACAGATAGTTTATTGGTCTGTTACATGTTAGACACAATTGCGGCTCTTGAAGAGATAGTATTAAGAAATGTCTCATTCCTCAAGGAGTGTGTGCTCTAGTGTATAAGAACCTCTATGATTCTAAGCCAGAGAGTTCCACACCCTCCTCACTCAATGATAGTTAACATAGCTGAATTCTTCCCTTACCACAAGAGTTTTATTGACAGAATACTATTCAATTATGGGAAAACACATGATAAGCATATCATCCCCAGGCTAAAGATGAAAAATCGAGACTTCAAATGTTTCAAGGTTGCATTTCAAAGTTCACATAGCTACAACGTGGTAAAACTAAGATTTGAAACTATGTGGAGAGGGAGTTACGACTGTCTTTTGGGGAGGGTAGGAAAGTTCTGTGTAACTTGGTAAGACATCATCAAGTATTACAAATGCATACGTGGAACAGGAGATTAATTTTTTTTAAATTTTTATAGTATGAACTATAAATCCAAAGTTCAACCAATCTCTTCAGGGTAGAAATTAGAGGGGCATGGTTTAAAACGAGAAAACTCTCTTAGATAAAAGACTGACAGGAATATCATTAGGCCCCTTCCCAGTTAAGAACCTCAGCCACTTACATTTTCAACCTAAAACTATTAAAAACAACATCTCAACAACTCCATGAAGTTAAATACCCTTGTTAAAGTGATCACATATTTCCAGTTAAATAATAGCCGTAGGAGAGGGCAATTAGCAGATGCGGTCAGGAGGGAAAAAGATATGTTTTCAGATGAGATTGGAAATGAGATGGAGAGTCAACGAGGCAGAAATATACAAGACACTCTTTTTTTCCCCTTGAAGTTTCTTGAATTCTGTTACTAATGATACCTTAAGTTTCTGGGCTCTCACTGGAAAGGGCACTGTGATCAAGGAGGTTCAAGGAGATCAACCCCTAAGTCCAAACACAAATGATTTCTGTCTTGTTCTTTCTGGAGAGTGATGTTCTCGCTCCACTTCTTGTTGCTTTTTTCTACCACTTGAAGAGAGAAGAAATCAGTCATATTGTGGAAAGAGCAGGGCGCAAGCCAGGACTCCAGAGGAAAAGGAAGTTATTAAATTAGGTACAGCATACAAAACATGCAGCTGAAATCCTGTTCCCCATTCCTACAAGTAGGTTCAATTTCCATCACTATGTTGCTATCATTTGGCATTTTTGTCTTTTAATCTGGCTACAGGAATGCAAATATCTATTTTGCGGTCTTTTCCAGAATCCAGTGCACCTTCAGTTAAAAAAGGCAGAGGAAGACAGTAGAAATAGCTTTGTGTCAGTGAGGGGAAAAATAAAAAAAGAAGAGACTTTCCATTCACATGAATCTAAATTGAAATTGCAATCTAAATATTTATTAATTGCTATGGTTTGAATGTGGATTGAGTGTGTCTCACAAAGGTCATGTGATAGAAGTTGGTGCATGATTGGTGAGATGTTAAGGGTAGGTCGAATACTGAAAAGGGAGACCTAGTAGAAATTGGAAAAGCCCTGACTGACCTTGGGAGTTATTGAAGTGGTTGTGTGAGATTTTGAACTAGTACCAGGGAGTGTGATTTATAAAAGAATGTTTCCGACCCTTGAATTACTCTCCCATTTCTTGTTTCCTCATTCTAGCTCTCTCTTCCTGTATGCATTTCCATCGTAGTGGATTTGCTATTATGAGATGCAGTCAGGAGGGTCCCCACCAGAACTGGCAATGCTGTTTGAACTGTCAGCCTCCAGAACTGTGAACTGAATAAGTCTCTTTTCTTTACAAAATACCCAGCCTCAGTCATTTGTTACAGTAATGGTAACTGACATATATTTTTCCATTTTCCCAGTAATGTTTTTAGGAAAACAGGAATGCCTCAGGACAACTCAATAAATATTCATTAGAAAATGAGTGTGTGATGTTGGACAGTTCTTTTTCTCTGTCATTGTCATTTGGAATCACATTCTTTTAATCTCTCCCTCTCCTCATGACAAAAAAACATCAGTAATATAATTTGGAGCATTTAATGAATTAACATGGGCCGTACTGACCAAGTTCCTGATCCACAATAAATATCAAAACTCACAGTTGCCCTCCTCTTGAAATTAAGAAAATTCAGTTCCCAACTACACTTAAGAACTGCCTCTACCTTTGCCCAGATCAGTCACTCTCTGAGACTTGGTTTTGTCACTGATACAAAGGGAGGGATGAAGATCTGTTCCACCTACTTCTCACAGTTGCTCTGAAGACTGGAAGAGCTTATGGAATTGAATGCATTTAGCAAACAACAAAGTGTTTTTTAAATGCTTATAATCATTATCCCTGCAATAATTTTCTAGACTGTCAAATTTCACTGAAGGCACATCTTTCTTTTGTTTTCAGATCATCTACTGTGTCTATGCAATCTTTGTATCATTGTTTTAAGAATCTCACTATGTTTTCATTAAGTCTACCTCTAAGAAGCCAGATGCTATGTAATACATCCAATTACATGAAGTGAAAGATCATAAAGCAATTTATGTGGGCTCAAGGAATGTTATTAATGGGGGGTCTCTTCCAGGGACATAATTTTGGAACCAGTCTTCCATGAAATTGCTAAATGTGTGTATCCATATAAATTTGAGTCCATTTGGTATAGTTTTCATTTAGTCAATAACCACACTACTAATATTTTCAATAGATAATCTGGTTTAAGAGAAAGATACATTTATTGTGCATCACAAGACAACGGTCTCCAAATTGGATTGTCAATAAATATTTCTATGAAAGTGTCCATATTTCTTTTCCTATTCGCCTTCATTGAGACACCACAATGATGCACTTCACTTATGAGTGAGAAAATGTTATTTGAGTTGTCTTTAGTTAGTACTGAAATATACCTCAACCAAAGGAACTGAATTGCATTCTATTCAGTGGCTTGACAGACTAACATCAAAAGAGGTTTAAAAAATGAATTTCGGAACCAAGCAAATCCAGTTTTGAATTCTGGAGCTGCTCTACACAACACATTCCGTTAAGCTTTAGCTTTTCATCCTTAAAAATGAATATGGTAAAATCAGTTCCCAAAGATCTCCAAGGGTTAACCAAATTAAATTTTAAATAACTCTAAATATAGAAGAACTGCTTACCACAAAGCCTGGTTTATAATGTACTTAATAAGTGATTGATATATATGACGTATTCTTGAATTGATCCTGAATACAATCAAAATAAATGTTTGTGCATGTATGCTCACTCATGCGCATTTCTGTGTGTGCCTGTATAACCTGTTCGGTCCAGCAAGGATACAAAATGGGTTCAAATGGGACCAAAGTTACACAATTAATTAAGCAATAATGCTTAAGACACAATAAGCTGCAAGGGACCTCAGAGATAACTCAACATTGTCTTAAATATTTCAGGGGAAAAATATTTCAAGGGAAGAAACTGAATTCAGAAAAGATAATTGACTTGTCATATCCAGTGGAAGCAACAATTAGATCATTAGACTTCCTAAATTCAATTCGGTATCATCTCATTAAAGTATCCTTCTGCCAGAGTGCCATACAGATCTTTCTCTACCTGCCTGCTTTCAGCTCACTTTCTCCACACATCGAGGTCATTTGGCTTCCATTATACAAATGAACCTATTTAACACAAGCCATATTTCTTTTCTATTTCATCCAAAGGCAGCTAGGAGAGTGTGGGGTTTGGAAAGTGCTTATAGAAAGTCAAAATACCATTTTCTTTTTGCAGCATTAGTATGTGAGGGTGCAACACACACGCGCATGTGTAATCATTCTTCTGAATTGTTCTGCTATAGGACTTCAACAGAAACTTTTAAGTTGATACACTTCTCCATTAGTTTCAAAGATACCTTGATCATGGTGATGGTACTGCCTAGATGGATAGATAGGTAGATGAATAGATTAGGCACAGTTTATTTTCCACTTTGACCTTACAGACAACAATGTTCTCTTGACCTTGATTCAGAATCATCATGGTCACGTTATTATTAATTCCCACATGACCATCTCCTGTGAACCTCACGTTCATACCAAGCTACTTGATGGCTCACTGGCACTTCCCACACCCAGAACTTCCAAAGTAGCTTATTCCAACTGTGTTTTTGCCCTTGTCCTTCAAAAAGAGGCAGGCCTGACATTTTCAACAAAAATTAACTTTGTGATTTGACTCCTCTCCCTACCCACATACATCCTGTAAGTTTATATATGGATATTTTCCATGTCAAGTCTAAACACCAGCATGTTATTTCATTTAATCATAACAATTATCTACCAATACTTTCTTTTGTATTTATTTTTCTTTAAATATATCCTCATCATTATTTATAAATAATTTGCTGATTATTTTCTAAGTTTCTGCCTGTAAATATTATTATTTAACTCTCCTATTTAAGTTATAATTTAGCTGCATGTAGAATTCTATTATACATTTATTTTGCTATATTCTCACATTCTGGGCTCTAAGGTGTGGAAGGGTGCATTATTCTGCATATCACACCTGAGTATCCTTGTGTTGTATTTTTAAGCCTCTTTTGAACTTTCCACCTCTTTATACTGACACTGTGACAGCTTTGCTCTGAGGAATCAGATGCTGTAGGGGTATTAGGAGTTCAAATCGTGAATGAGAGTGAAATCTATGAAATTAGATAGGAGTGGAAGAATTGAGGATGTGGATGGGGGAACTGCCAGAATACTATTTTTACTTGATGGTCACTGCTAGTCTGAGAGGCATCTTGGGAGCAAGGATTGCTCCTGGAAAAACTACACATTCCCACTGGTTTACGCAGTCATTGGCTAGTGGCTGCCTTTGGAATAGTGTCCTTGAGTCAAAAACTGAAGCGGATGCTTAAGAAGCTAACTAGGTTAAAAATGGCTGATTATTTTCCAGGTGGGTTGTATTTTCAGGGCAGTAGTTATGTATGTTGCAATTCTTGCCTATAAGCTTATTCTTACAGTTGAACTTAACTTCAAGACCATCAGCTGGCATTTTAAAGTACAAACCAAGGTCTTTCTGTTGCTGTTTCAAGCTTAAGAAATGGGTCGATGAAGCAGCAGGAAAAGGGTTTCCTACAAAGCTCTTGCTAGGATTCCTCACTACTCAGGGTTTGCCTTACCTCCTCACTAACAATGGACACTTTGATCACAACTGCTTGTTCTGTGGGCCAGGAGTGGGGACAGTTCACAGAGATTAGCCAACCAGCACCCCCAGTAATATCCTCCCGCCCTTGAGTGCTTCCCATCTGCAGCCAGGGATAGGAAATCTCCATCATGCTGCCCCTGTGCCTGCTAGTGCTAGACATACAGATCAAGCTTCGCCTCCTCTCAGCCTCTGTTTTGAATATATTTCTGAACTTACTCAATTAAAAACCTATTTTGGAACATTGCAGGTGTTAGTTTCAGGTAAAGGGATAATGATATGAAACTTCAAATGCCATGTTGGCTGCAAGTCCCAGTTTAATAAAATTTACTTTTTTCCCAGTAGCAACATAGATTTTCTCTTACTGAAGTAGAGGAAAGGAAGCTGGAGCCTCTGTGTCTCATTTTCCCTTTGCATTGCTTCTTAAGGCACCATGGAACACAGTGTTTAAAATCTTCAGATTGGATAATCTTCCTGGACACTTTTACCCACATGATTTATGAATGCAGCATTTAGAAGGCACGAAATTATTTGTAAGACCTCTGAAGCTTCAAAGACAAGGGTGAGTAGGATTCTGTCTTCTTCTCTCCTACTCTGTGAAAAATCAGTAATTTTCCTAGGCTGTTTCTTAGGTCCACTATAATATAAAAACACTCCCCTTAACACCCCAGGAGGCTTCCTTCTCTTCCTTCAGTGAACATGTTTTTCCACATTCAGTCATTCTTCACTTTCACTATTGATTATCAACAGTGTAGTAACTTCCAGTAGATTGAGAGGAATGGAGAGAGAACATGTTGTGAATATCAGTTGTACAGTATATTTAGTCAGGGTCTGAGAAATGACTTCTGAAATGACTCGCCACTTGTGAGTACCTTGGCAATTTTTTTTCTCAATTTGATAAAAATACTATGTTATATCTTCATTTTTTTTGAAGAACTTTACACATTTTTATTTTGAATATTGAATTTGAGAAAAGTACTCAAAATGTCAATTGAGTGGCTCTGGTTGAAATGTCTGGTTGAAAAAGGAGTCCCTATGATAGCTGATTAAAAATAAAACACAAAAGAAAGAAGAAAGAAAGAGTCACAAAATGTGTAGGAAAAGAAACTATGAGCTTCATTAAATTTCCCAAAATAATTGGAAATCATGTGAAAACCGGAATTTTCACTGACTATGGGTTATAGCTCAGTAATAAAGCAATTGAGAAAGTTTTGTGAGGCCCTGGATTTGATCCCCAGCATCACACATGCACACGTGTGAATACACACACACACACGCGCGCGCACACACACCAGAAGTCTCGTTAACATAACACTGGGTAAGATGGCTGATTACCTGATCCTGCCACTCTGAGCACTTATATTTTGTCTATAATAATTATGCTAAACTTACATCAGTGACATACCAGTGTACAAAAGCACTTCCCATTGTGTGCTCTATAAAATAGTTGTTCTTTGAGATATTTTGGGAAAAATTATCCTGTGGTCAAACAAATTTTGAGAAATATGCCACAGCATATCCTCCTTTCAGAGATTCCCTATCCATATTAACCGTTTAAGCAGTTTCATTATCTTAACCTGGACTTTCTTGAAACTATTTATTATAGCACATTTTTGTTATGATTACTTGGCAACTATTGATGTATACAGATAATGTATCCTGATACTTAAGGGCATCAGTCACAGGAAAAAAGAACCCAGTTTCACATCTTGGCTCTTCTATTTAACAGGCTAACTTGCAAATTTTTTTTCACAGAATTTCATCATGAAGTTCAGACTGCACTTGAACTTACTTTGAAGCTCAACCTGTCCTCAAACTTGCAGCAATCTTTCTGCTTCAGTCATCTGAGTGATAGGCATGTATCACCAGGCCCCACAGGTTAGCTTGTCTTAACTTTACTGTCCTTGTCTATAAAAAGTACACAGTAACAGTTTCTTGTGAAATTATTGTGTTCACATGCAATATTACCTCTAAAGAACTTCACCATGCATAAAGGACTTAGAAAACATTAGATAAATGAGTATGCAGTGATTATGATGAAATTAATAATAATAGAAACTCACCATAAATGAAGCCTAGAGAATTGTAAACACATGGATATTCCATTCTTCTTTCATCAGCTGGCCCAGAAAAGATAGTAAAATATTGATAGAGACAAAGAAAAAGCTGAGAAAGACAGTGAGAAAGAGAGAGAGAGAGAGACAGAGAGAGACAGAGACAAAGAGTGAGAAGATACAGGAAGAGAGGAGAGGAGAGGAGGGGAGGGGAGAGGGAGAAAGAGGAAATGAATAAGAATTTTAATCACTTCTTGAAGTCAATTCTTATTATTGCCACTTCAATGGAACTCTGTGTATCCAACATCACTTCTCATCAATACCCTATGATACTGCTAACTTCGTTTCTGCCACTTACTTTTATACCTACTCTGTCAAAGGAGTTGTTTTCTATAATTGGCATGTCCTTCTCACCCCACTTTCTTTTTCTCAGTGATGCACTCTTAATGTCCTCCAACATAACTTTTGCTCTGTGCAGCTGATGAGGTCTCAGAGAAGCCTGGGAAAAGACACATATTTGCCACGAGTTGAACCTTGGGTCAAATTTGAATTAAGAGTTTCCTAGAGCTGCATTTTAACAGAACAGCTGACCTTAGAAAGAGGTAGAGGTTTGAATTTTCCTTTTAGTTTCTGTTCTTGATTATAAGATGAGGTAAAAAATAAAACAAAGAAACAAGACACTTATGGGCATTTATCATCTGGTCTTAAAACTTGAACATTAGTGCTCAATTATTTAGTGTTAAACCATTGTTAATCATGATTGACAAGAAACTACAGAGGACAGTACACTATAATGACAGAACCAACCTGTCTTGATGCTAAAGACTGGATGTTTAAATAATTCAGTTAGCTTTCACAACCCTCATTTTCCTTATCCATCAATTTAAAAAAAGATATCTAACTCTTAAAATTAATATCAAAACTAAATAGAAAGATGCAGGGTGTTCATAGTGTTTGCTACCACACTAGTTTAGAAGATTGTTATGTTTCAGAAAAATGTAGAATTTTACAGACTTTCATAGATTTGCATGAACTATAGCTCTATCTTAATACAAGAATTTTGTTAACCATAGAGTTTATCTATGCATTAACACATATTCTGTTAAAAGAACTTGAAAATATTATGTTCCAAAAACAGAAATGCTAGGTCAAAAAAAATTTTACCTGATCTAAATAGACCTTAATATTCCATAGTCTATTAGTAGTTGAACATTTGTTTCTGAGTAGATGGTATAGAAGAATTCATTTTCCTGTGTGCAATACTAGGAATTGATCCCATTCCTTTACAATGAGTCACTCTCTTTGCCTTTTTTTATTTTGGTGGAGGTCTTCACTAAATTGCTAGTTCCCCAGACTGGACTTGAACTTGTGATCCTCCTGCCTCAGTCTCCCAGAATGCTTAGATTACAGGAATGCACTACCACACCCAGTTCAAAAGAATTCAAAGGTTAAAAGAATCATTCTGCTCAATGAATGACTTAGGGCAGCTCATAACAATCTACACAGGCTGCAGTGTTTGCTCCAATCTGTGTCTCCTGAACCCATTGTAATTTCAATCCCAATGAGAGAAACTGAGGCAGTATAGCCAGGATTCCAAATAAAGGAGCAAAGCCCCTACTGAGTGATTCTCTCTTCCCTTGAGTGTGTATGCTGTTATTTTAACACTATAAGTATTTTACATTAAGTAACTATTTTCACATTGGAGTTTATCTGTCTGCCATATTTCATCACAGTTTAGTCATTTCTTAAGATTTTAATGCATCTTTATGCCCTTAAATTTTGAGTAAGTAGCTA
>RJWT010029321.1:0-14963 GCA_004365215.1 Cuniculus paca | reverse complement strand
CCAACCAACTTCCAAGTGACCTTCAAAAGGCCCCCTTACCTTTACTGAAGCAGCAGAAGAGCAAATTAGTCCTGCAATTGTAGTCTAAGAATTTACAATGTACAAAAAATGTATTAAGCATATCAATTTAAAAAATATCAACTCAAATTGAAACCCAAAAGTAAATTTAATAATCAACTGATATGGGCTCTTGTAAATCTAGAAAATGGCATTTATGTCCAATAGACCATAGGGGCAATGTCCCAGGGAGAATTTCTTTTCCCTATCTTTTTGTTAGACCTAGAGTTTTTGTTATTTTTGGTTAGTCCCCACTACTAAGTTTTTCTTAATTACCTCTAATGGAGGTTTTATGTCCACGTTCAGAGCCACTTTCCTGATCTTTGAAAAAGCAGTATTTATAGTCTGATTTTTTTATTTTGGTTCATGTGCAAAGTTGCCTGGTCATCACAGATCTCTGTTTAATCTCCCCTTGTTTATTCTTTCCACAGTTTTTCTGTCTTCAGAACAATAGTCTTGAGTGTTCTATGGCTTCTGCAGAGATGGAATATCTAGGCAGAGTAGATAGACCATCCAAAAATGGAATGGGGCACATCTCCCTAATAGAACCTGGTCCATGAGAGCACAAAATCTCCTAGGCAAGTCTCAAAATGTGAGTAATAAATTTATTTAGATTCCAGAGATAGTGAAAGTGAGACTTTAATTTGTACTCTTGCAAGAGAGGTTACTGCACACATAGGCAGACATACCAGAGTTTAACTGTGTGTTTCTATTTTTAAGAGTTTCTTTTTTAAGGGCCAGGGATCTAGCTTAGTGGCCTAAGTGCCTGCCTGGCAAGTGCAAAGTTGTGACTTCAATCGCCAGTGCTGCAAAAAAAAGTTTCTTTTTTTTACCCTTTCTATTTAATCTCTTCAATGCCAATGAAGAAAACATTTACATTATTGCAAAGAGACAACAATAGACATTGTATTTATGAAACTAATTTTTGATATTTTGACTGACAACCTAAATGGAAATATGTCATTAATCTTAAAGATATTACTTTTATTAATTGGTATAAATTATCCCATTGTTAAGACATGTGAACCAAAAGTATTTGAGATAGGATTTTGTCCAAAAACACATATAAACAATTTTCTACATAAATTCCAAAAGAACAAAAAAAATGAGAAGGAAAAAAAGAAAAAAGAAAAATTGTTAAGCTCAAATAAAGCAGTTGTAGATGTTGCAATCAGAGTGCACTCTCAGATGGATAGGCCATGATGTCTTTGAACCTTTATAAAAATACTGATGGATGTACCTATTTTTCTAATAAATCTGTTCCACGTTAGTATAATTTACTAGCTTGATTTTTGTTCCTTTACCCTTTTTTGCCTTTTGCTCTTTCCTCTTTTTCTTTGGCAGTCAGATGTTTTTAAAAAGCATTTTAAATGTTGCTTGAATTGTTTTACTTCCTAAGCTATTATAGGCATAGCAGAGGGTAGAACATAGGCAACTGTGGCAAGTGTGTGCAAGGTCTAAGTCTAGGTCCTTTTAATCCAGAAGTTACAACTCTTCAACTACTAAATAGGGGTGGTCATTGTCTGTTTCTCTCATCTTTTTCTTTTGCCTTCTCATTTGTGTTGCTCTCACATTAACAACTCAGAGGTCTCTCAGCTGTTCAATTGCTAGGCAAGCATGAACAGTTTGCTTGTTTGTTTTTTGTTATTTTTGTTTTGTTTTTTGCTCTTTTACTTTCATTTCTTCTGCTTACCTTGCTTACTTAGCAACTAGACAGCTAACAGACCTCTAACTTGATCATGTGATAGCAACAGAAATGGGACGGCAAAAAAAAAGATGAAAAAAAGAGACAATGACTACCTTCACTTAGTAAATGGACAATTGTAACTTCTGAATTAAAAAGACCTAGACTTAGAACTTGCATAGACTTACCACAGCTGCCTATGTTCCCAGACAGGGATAAATGAGAAATTAGACACCCTTTTTCCTTTTCAAGTTGTAAGAGTTCAGTCCTCTATGCTGATTTGTAGCTGCAGGATTTGCCTTGCAATTATGCTCACCACAGTATTGCCCCAAAATTTTGCTCCACAGTTTCATGATTCATATATGATTTGTGCCCATGCTGGGCAGCACTTGTGGCAGTGTATGACTGCAGTCCACAAAGGACGCAAAATTCCTCAGAATCAAGATTCAATCAGACCAATAAGAATCCCAGAGGGGCTGCTTCTCCACATGAGAAAGCATAGGAAATGGCAGCAAGCCGAGGCCTCAGTGATCATTTATTTGTAACTTGAGGACATGACAACAAAAATACAGGAGATAAGCATTAGCATCATTTGCATAGGTGTTTGGGTCATGGAACAAGGAAGAAATAGGATGATTAGCTATGTGACACATATTGACCAAGTTTAATCAATTCTATCAAGACAGAGGGAACACAATGAGCAAGGAAATATCTCGGAGAATATTTTTTTTAATTCTGCTGACTGTTGTCCTGCAGATGTGTTCTAATCATTAACCATACATTCCAGAGAGTCCCGTACTCCCTGCACTCACTTCAATTTCTCCTTTGGCCAGTCTCCCCACATGGTTCTCTCACACCATTTAAGAAAATCATTTCTTCATTTCAAGGTCTGTAGTAATATTGTTGGTATCTTAGATTTGTTTATTGTCAATTAACCAGTAAGAAATGTGTAATTACTGAATTAAAGTTTATGGAAGATGCATAATCAATTTGGATTGAATTTCTATCTTATCTATGAATTCACCCAACCTTATTTTAATAATATCATATCTTAATAAATATGATATATCAATATTTTATAATTGATATTTGTAATGAATGAATACTTTGACAATATGGAAAAAATAATATTATAGAGGCATAATTGTCCATAAGAATATTCAAGATTTATTATCCTAGAAAAAAGCCATTCAGTTAACACAAAAATGTAAAAATAAACCAGTACAGAATTTGTGTGTGTGTGTTACTGGGGACTGAACCCAGAGCTTGCACACTGATTCAGCCCAGGCCCTCATTTTATCTTATTTTGAGACAAGATCTTAGTCGTTCATATGCCTAACCTAGGCCAGAACCTATGATACCCCTAGGGAGACGGATACATGATCAGCCATAGAGACCGAGGACTTGTTGACCTGGCATAGGGGGTGGAAGGCTGCCCCATCCCTGGTTTATGAGCAGGAATGCCGACACTCACAATACACCCACAGAAGTATAACAACAGCCTAGTACTACACAAAGAAAATTACATACCCAGGTGTAAAGCTGTTATGTTCCTTGTTAATAATTTACATTTTCTTGAACCTGGACTGTGTGACTGCTATATTTTCTTATTTTACTAATAAAAATGAAACTTCTGGACTCCTAGTTCTCTTGTTCTCTTCAGGTGGGAGACTATAGACCCCCTTTGTTTGGAAATTCATCTCTTTCTCTTTTATTCCTCATCATACTCATTAGATCAGTTTACAGGTTGGCTCCTGCAATTGGTGCCCAAACAAGGACCTGAAAAGGGGAAGTTTCAAAGGAGTGGAAAACATGACAAACAGTGAAACATCCTGCAAGGAGAAATCCAAAGACACACTGAAAAAAGTGAAAGTAACTGCCAGAAATTTTCAAACCAAGGCTATGGGGCAGAATTTGTCTGTTAAAGGACAACTCTATATACAGTTACTTAAAATTATCTTAAAACAGGCAAGAGCACAGGTTAGCACATAGTTTGTCAAGAATGTTACAAGAAATCATTAAACATAATCCTTGGTTTCCCCAAGTGAGGACATTAGATATTGATAATTGGAATCAGGTAGGAAAAAATATTAGGCAAGTCCCATTCACCAGGTGCTTGGGCCACCATGCCAGAAGAAAATACTCCAGTTCAAATCTTTCTTCATATTTCATAAGACTCTAGAAAACCATATGTACAGTTTTTGGCTAGAATTCAGGAAGCAGTACAGAGGCAAATTTCTCATGCCCAGGCTGCAGAAATTATTGTTTTGGAAATGGATTTTTCAAATGCCAACAAAGATTGTAAGCAAGTATTGGGTACAGTTAGAGCAACAAAAAACTTGGGTAATTACCTTAAGGTATGTCAAGATAAGGGCCCAGACAGCTATAAGAGTTCCATGTTGACTCAGACAACGTTGAGCTTCACTAAACAAGAAAATAATAATTCATCTGTACAGTATTTCAATTCTGAGCAAACTGGGAATAGTAAAAAGCAGTGTCCTGGTCCTGCCACAAAAGGGGTTGCCATACCCTCTCTCATAGAAGAGAAGTCTCCTGGATTATATCCCGGATGTGCCAAAAGAAATTATTAGGCAAAGAATTGCCATTCCAATTTCACAAAAGGATGGAATTTCTCTGTCAAGAAATGGGAATTGATGCTAGGCCCAGTCACCTCAAACAGGGGCATTTCTGAGACAGGCACTCAGTATCAATCCATAATGGATTACTAAAAGGATATTACATCTTTCACCCTAGGGACCCATGGAAGCACAGGACTAGATCTCCATGCTGTTAAGAGGGTCTCCCTTATTGGATGGGAACAAACCATAAAATTCCTGCAGGAAAATAGGGGGGCCTCCACCTGAAGGGACAATGAAATTAATACTTGGAAAGAGTAACCTCAATTCACAAGGAAAAATAGTGATCCCCAGAGTAACTGATTCAGATTATACTGAAATTCAAGACGTGGCACCATTCATGGATGTTTGCATGTTTGAACCAGGCAATCAATGTATCTCAATATCAGGGTCTTGGCTTCGCTCCAATCTCCTAAACAAGTGGATGGTGAATGGCTTAAATGAAAGAGACAAGTTGTATGATCATAGGGCTCCAAGAAGGTCAAAAACCTCTAATGAATTTTTTATTTTCTGGGAGATAATACAAAAAGCTTTTCTGGGTGGCCTGTATTTATTTGGTTTTCAAACAAAGGAAGGGGACACTGAGGCAAGTATGGGAATTGGGCAGGACCTTGGGAGTCAGTTGAAAGACTTCTCCAAGTAGTAAATTTTGCCAATTAATTGAACTGTCTTATCTCTAAGGTTGGTAGATTTACTGTTCTGGAATAGAGGGTGTCAGCAGCTCCTGTCATTGGTTGTCTCAGCTGTCACTATGCATATAGTCTCTTCCAACACAGCCAGAGGTCCTGATGTTCAGCACCTTAACTCTATACAGCCTGGTCTCCAACACTTCAACTTGTATTATTGCCAACTACATTCCTGCTGCATGTTGTGAGTTGTCAGAGAGAATTAAGGAAACAAGGATTTGTGAGTACTTCATATAGAGAAATTTATTTTACTCAGGAGATCACAGATAAAGAGACCTATACACAAAATTAAAGTTAAAGAAAAATATTTCCAAGGACTCATGGACACTTGAGTGGATGTCTGTGTAATCACATCTGCTCAAAGACCTTTGTTGTGGCCCATTAACCCGTGACTACTTCATTGGTGGGACTAGGACCCCACAAAAGATCTTACAGAGTGCCTGTTTTGGTTACTTTTTTCTTTGCTGAGACAAACATCTGACACCAAAGTGAAGCAAGGAAAGGTTTATTTAGCTCACAGTTTCTGGAGATTTCAGTCCATAATCAGCTGTGTCCAAGGCAGGGTGACTTGGCACTGGGCCAATACTTCAAGGCAGCAGCCAGAGCAAAAGAGCAAACCAAGCCTCTTCTCTACCCTTAAATTGTACACAGTCCACCCTCACCTTCCCAGGATGGGTGTAAAACTCACAAAATGTCCTTTCCCTCCTTTGCACAGGATAAGGATATTTACAAAGTAAGAACTCTGGTTCCCTGCTGAGTCTCTCAGTTAAACTTTTAAACTGCTCAAGTTGACACAATGTATTAAGCATAACAGTGCCTCACCTATGCCTTCTGTAGGACCAGAAGGAAAGGCTGGGATGGTCTAATCTTATATTGTACCTATCACAGTTTATGGGGAAGAGATCTACTGACAGATTGAGGTACTGGCCTCACCAATGAACTTTTTATGTCTGGAGAACATATTATGGGACAGATGGGCTACCAACCAGGAAAAGGGTTAGGAAAAATTATTGGGAAATTCTTGAGCCCCTGATGATTACCTCAAAATTGACAGGACTAAAATTGGCTATCAGAACCATTTTTAGTTAGAGCCATTGCTGCTTCTCCTTCATGACTACTGCTGTGCCTTTGCAATGACACTCAGACACCCTCATACAGATAGATCGGTGGTCCTTGTCTGGGGAGAAGATCCACCATTTACATGAGTTAGTCTAGGAACAACTCCATTTAGGGCACATTGAGCTCTCAACTAGCCCCTGTAACAGTGCTGTTTTTGTGGAGATTACTGCAGGATCTACATGCAGTCAATGCTTGCTTAATGCTCATGGGAACTCTCCAAACTGACCTGCCCTCCCCCTCTGCTGTATTTTGTGAACGGCCCTTAATGGTTATTGATCTAAAAGATTGTTTTTTCAACATTCCATTGTGTTCAGTCAATAAGGCCCACTTTTCCTTTTGTGTCCCTAGCATTAATTTTAGGAGCCCATGATCAGGTATGAATGGACCGTGCTACCCAAGGGAATGAAGAGTAGTCCTACTACATGTCAGTATTTTGTTAGGCAAGATTTATTCCTGGTCAGCAAGAACTACCCTCACACTTATACTATTCATTGTATGGATGATATAGTTCTATCCATCTTGGATAAAGGGAATTAATGTCATTGTTCAGGGACATCAAAAATTCTTAAAATCTAGAGGATTTTATCTCATTCCAGGTGAAATACAAACCACTGCTCCTTATCAATAATTAAGCATATAGTGTCCAAAAGAATGATTAGATCACAAAACTTGCCATTTGAAAAACTAAGCTATAAACCTTAAATGATTTTCAAAAATTATTGCCAACATTAATTGAATTCAGTCTCAATTAGGATCACTGAGCTGGGCCTGGTGGCACACACCTGTAATCCCAGCACTTGGGAGGCTGAGACAGGAGGATCATTGTGAGTTCAAGACCAGCCAGGGCTACAAAGTGAGTTCAATGCCAGCCTGAACAGCATAGCAAGACCCTGTCTCTTATGGTTGATACACTGTGTCAACTTGAGAAATTTAACTGAGAGACTCAGCAGGGAGCCAGGGTTCTTTGTAAATATCCTCATCCTGTGCAAAGGAGGGCAAGGACATTTTGTCAGTGTTACACCCACCCTGAAGGTGGGGGGATGTGGCCTGTGTACAATTTAAAGGTAGAGAAGAGGCTTGCCTTGTCTCTTTTTTGCTCTGGCTGCTGCCTTGAAGTGTTGCCCCAGTGCCATGCCACTCTGCTTTGGAGCCAGCTGATTATGGACTGAAATATCCAGAGCTGTAAGCTAAATAAACCTTTTCTTCCCTAATTTTGGCTGTCAGGTGTTTGTCTCAGCAAAGAAGAAAAGTAACCAAGACACTGTCTCAAAAAGACAAGGGCTGGGGATTTAGCTCAGCAGCCTAAGCACCTGCCTGGCAAGCGCAAGATTGTGAGTTCAATCCCTGGTGCTGCAAAAAAAAGAAAAAAAAGAAAAAAAAATGGGATCACTGCATATCAATTTAAAGCATTATATTCCACATTGCAAGAAAATCCAGATTTGTCTTCCCCTTGAACACTCTTTGAAGGTCTGATTGAAATACATCTGGTAGAATGAGTTCTGGCAGAATGTCAAGTTTTCCAGACCAGCCCCAATATTCCTGTCTTATTTCTAATATTAGCCACTCCTCATTCTCCTACAGGACTTATTGGTCAATATATGAAAATTTTCTTACAGCCCTTAGAGTAGCTCTATCTTCCAAATCAATCTATTAAATCCCTTCAAACCTACAGGGAGCAAATCACTAAGGTTATTTCTCAAGGTTGATCCCACTGTCTGCAGATATTTGGCCATCATCCTGGTCATGTTATTCTCCCTTTTGATCTTTGCCAGCATCACCAGTTGTTGCAACAAACCACCTATTGGTAAATTACTTTTGCAGATTATTTGGTAGTTTTTGATAATTACCCTTCTGACAAAAAGTTACATTTCTATGCTCAGTATCCTTGTATTCTGCCTAATTATACTCCATCTTTACTAAATGTAGCAGTATGCTTCACTGATGGCTCATCAAAAGGACAGGTAAGTCTTAGGAGTACTCAAGAACAGGAGTGCATCCCCACTCCTGACTTGTCCACCCAGTACTCAAAATTGGTAGCTGTCATTAGGCATGCTTGGGATAAACCTGTAAACACAGTGATTTGGCCTATGTGGTCCATATGACCCAATGTTTGGAAAATGCAAATGTAAAACCCACTCTGGACCCTCCCTTGCTTAACCTCTTGCTGCAGAAAAGCTATTTAATGTTGTTCCACACCCTTTTTCATTACTCATATTCACTCTCATTCTGGCCTATTAAGCCCCATGACTAAGGGTAACAAAGCTGTGGATTGACTTAGAAGTTATATATCTAAACTCCAATCTGCTTTAGATTTCCACTCCTGTTTTCATCAAAATTTGTGAACTCTCACTTGTGAATTTCAGTTGTCCAGATCCTAAACTCAAAAAATTATTCTGTCACATCTTACCTACAATGGATTCCTTTTCCTGTTCTGGGAGAATAGTGTGACTCTCTGGGACTCAATGCTAATACTTTGTAGCAGAAGGATATGATGTGTATTTTAAGCTTTGACTGTCTTTAATATGTACATGTAAATATTGATACTTTCTCACATATGATTCAAGCTACCTGCCATTTCAGAGAAACCACAGGCAATTTGCAACAATTTTGTCTTTCTGCTTTCACTTATTTAGGGATTCTTAAGAAAATAAAAACTGATAATGGCCCTTTTTCTACAAACAAGGGCAACTCCTCTTTCCCACTAGTCTGGGAAATTCAACATAACACTGGGAAAGCCTACAATCCACAAGGGCAAACAATTATGGAATGAGCCCATACCACCTTAAAACATCAACTGTAGAAACAAAAAACCCAAGCACCCACAAGCAAAGCTTAACCTAGCTGCGTATCCTTTAAATTTTTTAAATATTCAGGTGATTGAGTATGCTATTGCTGCAGTCACATTGCCAAAAAAAATCAGAAGGTATGGGAGGTAAGACACTCTCACTTAAGACTGGCCTTTGGGGGGCACCCAATCCCTAGTATTGTGGGGACTACCAGGGTATGCTTTGTCTTAAAAGGAGATAGATCTACCATGTGGCTACCATCCTGAAGAAATGTGCTACCATGGAGAAAACCACTCAGTTTGCAACTCATTTTGGAGTCTGATTCCACGTTTCCCTCCAGTCTGATCATTCCCCAAATAGCTCTGAACGATATTCTGACACAGCAGCCACTGACCAGCATGCAAGCAGCGAGGCTGATGACATGGTAACAAATGAATAAGACCACACAGGAACCTCAATGCTTTGTGTCAAGACCGGGCTTCCAGGCACTCCTGACAATCATTTTATTGCTGTGATAGTCATTATAACCTGCATTGTATGTAATTCAATAAGCAGGCACAGGAATGGGATCAATTTGCCAATGTGTTAGATCAACTTGATCCATGGGCATCCATGAGCGCTCATTTTGGAATGTGTATTGGATTATTGTGTTTTTTTTTTAATCATCTGTCTTCTTGTGTTAGTCTGCTTGTGTTTATAGTCTGCTGCCTCAGAGAAAAAAACAAACAATGCTTGAGAGGTATGCAGCCTCATCTGACCATGATTCAACTAATATAATTACAAAAACAAAAAGAGGAGATGTGGAAGGCTGTGTGACTAACCACTGAGACCAAGGCTTTGTTAACCTGTCCTGGGGACAGGAGAGGGGTTGGAAAATAGCTCCTCCCTTATTTTTGTGCAGGAATACTAACACTCACAATACCCCCAGGGCAGGACAACAGCAGCCTAGGGCTAAACAAAGAAAATTACATATCCAGGTATATAGTTGTTATGTTCCTTGCTAATCATTTATGTTTTCTTGAACCCTGGATTGCATGATTACTACATTGTCTTGTTTCACTAATAAAAACATAATCTTCTAGACTCCTGTCTTGGTTAATTTTCTCTCATTGTTGAGACAAAACACCTGACACCCAAAGTGAAGGAAGGAAATACCCACATTATTTTGGGTAAAGTTAATAATTTATTGGCTGACAGATATATATATATATATATATATATATATATATATATATATATTATATGTCATATATATCACAGTCAAATTGAGTAATTATCAAAATAATAAATTATAATGATGCTGTCTCACATTATATAATGATGCTGTCTTACAGTTTTGGAGGTTTCAGTCCATACTCAGCTGGCTCCAAGGCAGGGTGGCATGGCTGAGGAGCAGCTGTTCATGGCAGCTGCAAATAACAAGAGCAAACAGGGCAAAAAAGATAAAAAAGACATGCCTTCTTCCCTCCCTTATATTGTATGCTGGCTCTGCCCTGGGTGGGTGCAGCACTCACACTGCCAATCCCAGTGCTAGACAATGAACCAATCACAAATGCTAGATTCAGCCACCTCCATGACTGCATGAGGCTTGGGGGGGTCACCTAGACACAAACCATAACGACTCCCAATGTTCTTGTCTTCTTGAGATAAGCCCCCAGTCTTCCTTGCTTGGAAATTTGTCTTTCTCTTTTATATCCCTAGGTCAGTTTGCAGGCTGGCTTCTGCACCTTAGCTTCCCAGAATGCTGAAATTATAGGGATGGGGCCAATATACTTGGCCTAGTATGAAATTTTGAAAAGTCCATATAGGCTTTTTCAGATACAGGTTAGGGTTATATTTAATTTCTAATGCTCCAGTCCACACAAATAAAGATTTAATCATTTAAATGTCAGAAAAATAAAAATAGTCTATACTGATATAGAGATAAAACAGAGTATAGCATAATAGCATAAATATTTAAAATACATGAGGAGCAAGGCTATTTTTAGAATAAATCATTCCAGACTCAACCCAAAGTATTTTTGGTAAGGTTAAGAGTTTATTGGCTGACGGATATAGATATAGATATAGATATAGATATAGATATAGATATATCTCACAGTCATACATCATATATATATATCACAGTCAAGTTGAGTAATTATCAAAATAATAAATTATAATGATGCTGTTTCACATTAAAAATATAGAATGTTTGCAACAGAGTGTCAAAATCCTCATTTTGAGTTCTTTCCCATGATTATTCTGTACTCATCTTAATATGCCCAATTTTCCTCTTCAAGTCAATTCCTCTCCAGAATAACAAACCCAGACAGTATGAAGATCATAATCATAGATTCTACACATTTGGAATTTAACTCGAATGATCACTTGCTATTTGGCCCTGGTCAAGTCATTTATTGTCCATTCTCTATAGTTTTTTATCTATAAAATGGAAATCACATTACTGTCTTACAGCTTAGTTGTAAAGAATTGGTGAGTTACTACATCAACAGTACTTAGAAAGCTGAGGGTGAGAGTTGGTCCATGTTTTTAAACTGAGCACCCTGGGAGACTGAGGCAGTGTTAGTGGGCTCTGGATTACCATCTAGAGAGATTCTGTCTAGATTTGTCTTGTCCTGGACAAAGAATTGGGAAAAACAAGTACAAAAGGTAGTAAGATTTTACATTTATAAAAAGTAGAATGAAAAACATGCTCTGCAGACTGAGTATGGACCAATTAAAGTAGAAAAAGAAGTACACTCTGCAGGGTGAGAGCAGAACACTGGAAGAACACAGTGGTCAAGAGTGAAACAGTATCCATCTTTCATATTTCCTGCTCCTCAGGCTGACTTCAGAGCTATGCTGTCCTATCAAAATAGCTTGATTTCTTGTGAGAAGATTCAAAGGTAGCATTCTCTGATTAGTCCAAAATGCAGAGAACTGTTTTTTCTGCGCATTTCCAGGACCTCTATGATTGATGAGTCATGACCACTTGCTCAGCTAGTCTGCCAAGACCTCATCTCCTGCTTCAGTAGGAGGACTGTAAGTTCAAGCACAGCCTGGGCATTTGGAACCTGTATCAAAACAAATAATTTTTCACGAAGAGGATGGGGAAGGTAGCTCAATGTGATGATCTTGAGTTCAACCTCCAGTGCCTCCAAAATTGGAATGAATTCTGACAGAAATTAGGAACTAACTAAATATTAAATATTAGAATAAGCATCATTATATTTACCATCTTGCCAAATATGAACATTATGTACACAGCTATACAAGGGAGAAATCTGGCATCAGTTGTAAATGCATTTTTTAAAAATCACTTGTCTGTTATAAGCAATTATCAGATACATGCCCTGGTCTAAATCTTTAACATTTAAACTTTAGAGTCTTCAGTCTCTCACCTGAATGCCATCATTAGTGTGAGTCTCATAAATCTCTCTAATCCCACCCACTCAAAATGTTTTTCATATCCTTTTATCTGATATCCAAAGCTTATATTGGTAATTCTTTTATTAAAGACTTAAAAGTTTACAAGATGAAGTCCAAATTTCTTACTGTTTCAAAACAAGTTTAGTATAAAAGGTCACTGTTCTCTGAACATGTTTGTTTTACATCTCACTGGTCTGCACTGTATATTTTCCGTCACCTGCTGGCACACCTTTACCTCTCTTCTCTGTTTAATTAAGATTCCCTTCACTTTCCCCCTCAGAATAGTCACCTCTCTCACTTTGACCTTTTAAATGAGTCATTCTTTAATAACAATAATTGCAGCAAAATCAATAGGTAACATAAATACATAATTGTGTGTCACACACTATTATAGAAACAGGTGTTACCTCATTTACTTCTCAAATGTAAACCTACAATAAAGGTTCTGTTATTGCTTTCATTTAACAGTTAAGAAAACTAGAGCAGAAGAATCAAACACTTGTCTAAGGAACCTTGGTTTAAGAAACATACAGCAAGCTTTGAATCAAGGCAGAATGTTTGGAGAAACAAAACTGTAAAATGCTATGGAATATAATCAGAGTGATCAAATATGATATTATCATAAAATTAATATCTCACTTTCTCTTCCAAAATAAAATATATTATCCATAAGGCATCTAAAGAGAATAATTCAGTAGCTGGAATACAGATGTTAAGATAATAAATAAAAACAAATGAATCAATTACTGCATGACTGAATGAGATCACATTAAATATCTATCAAGTTTTTATCAAGTAGATTGCTTTTCCCATACAGTACTGTGTACATAATAGTTATTCATCTTACATAAATATTACTACTTATTTATGATTTTCTTTTAAATTTATTACAGGACATACCTAAGAAAATTCCTAGTTACTTTTTATTGCTGAGACACAACCTGACACCCACAACTCTAAGAAGGAAAGGTTTAGTTTGGCTCACAGTTTATAGAGGTTTTAGTCCATAGGTGTCTGGCTCCAAAGCAAGGCAGCATGGCAGAGGGGAAAGACCTCATAGCAAAGGAATCAGGAAGCAGAGAGAATACTCAAGGAAAGAGGGATTTCAGGCTATGCCCCCAGTGACTCACCTCCTCTGACCACACTTTACCTCCCAACTTCAAACTTAGCTAGGAACATAATAGTGAACTCCATCCCCTGGTGGGTGTCACACCCTCATCATCTGAACACTGCTCCAAAGATCCTCCTATCAGTACTTGAGGCTTTTGGGTAGACATCTAGATGTAAGTCATAACAAAAATAAAATTTAAAATTACTGTTACAGCTGCATTAATATCTATTTAGATCTATACAAGTATAAGTAATTTGATCATTAAGAAGATACGTTCGCTATTTGAAAAATGCTGCAATGAGCATAAGGATGAAGATTAATGTAAACTGAAACTTTAATTAGTCTTGAAGAAAGGAAGTTGAAACTTTGACTCAAAATACATCACTGTTTCTGAAATATTTTATACATACACCCACAAAATTACTGCTGCTTGAACAGTCTTTAGATTGGCTGCCTATGGTATTCCTGGTCCATCTATCCAATTTGATTCAAAAAACTAAAATACAACTACAATTTCTTCAATATTAACCAAGTCCTTTAAAACAACACTTTTATTATTAATTCACATTTTCCAGTAAAGATTAATTGATGTTATATAAAAAATTAATATAACAATGAAAAATTTTCACGAAGTTCTGAGGAAGTTATGTGCTGTGGGAATCACATGCAATTTTTTTGACATCTGTTCTTATTATGGTTAATCTTTCTGATGCATCATTAGTCTCCTACAGACTGAATGAATCTTAAGTATAATAGTAAGCTTAGTCACTTTATGTGTGAGTAAAATTCAAAATAAGAAAACAAAATTGTACTTACTAGCTAATCAATCTGTATGACAAAGTATAAAAATATACTGATTTAAATACTACTTATTTAACCCATAATAAATGCATGGTGAAAATTTAAATAAAGTTTTAGACTTCAAAAGAGAATATTATTAAATTTAAAAATATCATTGTGGTGGGTTAAAAACTGGTGGTCAACTTAAACACCAACTGAACTGAATCAGCATGGTACTGAGTGTAGATGGTCAATCTGAGGACTGTTGCCAGCCTAAAAAGAGAAGGGGAGGGGAGGAAAGTAGCATCGTGGGTTCTCCTAAGCGTTGTTGTTGTTTGGAGTTGTTGGTTCTCGGGGAGAAACTTGTCATTTTGGCTTCCCTAATATGAACTCATTTGTTATCATTGAAGAGCTTGGGACCTTGTCACTGAGAATGTCTACAATTCACTTTGGGGGAGCTTTAGTCCTTACTTTGAGCATTGCTTCCTGGCTTCAGAGAGTAAGATGTATGCTGTTCAATCTCCAGGAGCAGTTTGTCACGCTAGCTTCCTCATATGTACTCAGCTATTCTCATCATCAGAGGAGCTCAGGACTTTATTGTAGCTGAGGGTGACTGTGGTACTTTTTAGGGGAGCCCTGGTCCTTATTTTGAGCCCCACTTCTTGGTTCCACTGCAGAACCCTCAAACTACTG
>RJWT010029320.1:0-14956 GCA_004365215.1 Cuniculus paca | reverse complement strand
AAGCAGCTTCCCCTCTTGATGTGGGGTAGCATTATAAGAATTTTTATGCCTTATAAGGAGTGGGGATCTCATTTCAGTGTCAGTTCAGTGTTAATCTGGGATAAAAAACAATGATGTCATTCGACGACCCAGCTCTGTTACAACCTGTTGGAAAACCCCAACAAAGAAGGCATTAGGCGTCAGGTAACTGCCAGAGACAGGCAATGAATTTCCAGAGGGACGTGGGGTAACCAAAGATTAAGGACAAGTGATTACATGGCAAAATGGGTAGGTGATTCTAATGTGTCTGTGGGTTACAACACTCTTTTAGATGGTCTAGTGAAACGTTATACTATTAGCAAGGGATGTTTCATCCTGTAGAAAGGTTTCATTTTAGTTTATTTTATTTTTTGTTAGTGGTAGGGATTAAACCCAAGCTCTCTGTGCTAAGCTACATCTGCAAACCCCTTTGTTTACTTTTTTATTTTGAGACCAGTTCTTACTAAATTGTCCAGGTTAGGCTTGAATTGTGATCCTCTTGCCTCAGCTTCCCAAAGTGCTAGGATTATAGGCATCTTCCTTAATTAGAAAAAAAAGCGTGGCTCACTTTTCTTACTTGCTGGTTTGGGCCAATGAGACACAATTATTTATTATGAACTATGATGCCAGTGTCAGAAAATTACCCACTTCATTCACGGTGGACATACGCTTGCACTCTGCCAGTCAGAAAGCAATTTTTTCATAAAGGTAGAGACACCCTGAAAAGTTACTCTTTGGCAATGAACAGTCACAGACTCAAACAGAGCTTGACAAACTATGGCTGTGGGGCAGATTCAGTTTGTTACCTCTTTTTATATGGCAAATGCCCTAGGGAATGGTTTTACATTTTACATGACTGGAAAAAAATCAAAGTAAGAATAATATTTTGTGACACATGCAAATTATATAAAATTCATCTTCCAATGTCCATAATTAAAGTTCTGTGGACACATAGCCGTGACTGGTTGTTTATATATCTTCTATGGCTACTTTCAAGTTACAATGGCAGAGGTGAGTAGTCAGACTGAGACCATGTGTCTCGCAGAATCCAGAATATTACCACCTGGCTTTCATAGACAAAGTTTGCTGATCCTGTAAAACAAGATATCTTGGAAGCAGAGCTAAGACAGATTAGGAGAGTGAGAAGAAGATGCAATTTCAGGCCACTGTGTTAGAAATGATTCCAGAAGGACAGGAACCAACTCCCCCTTGCTAAAGAGTATGGGACTAGACAAGGCGAGTTAATGTTACAAAATGACCATTCGGGCTTCTTCCAATATTTGAGAACCTGGGTAACTACAATGTCAATGCAAGAGGACTCAAGGGAAAGACAAACTGAGTATCAGGAAAGATCTACTTTAGGAGATCAGGGGACTCTCCTCGGGCCTGCAACTAACTAGCCATGTGACTAGATTCTCTAGGCCCCAGCACCAATGTTTATCAAATAATTGTAATGTGCCAGTTTATTTTGTATGAGAGTGTCCATTGGCAACTGGGGTATATAATTCAAATGGAATAATTATATAAAAGTGATGTAAATGGAAATTCTTCCAATTTGGAGCAGGCAAAATCCTGAGTTATTGTTATGCATCCTATGAAGATTAAAAACACAACACATTTCATACAAAGCAAGTGAGAAAATCTACATTTTACGTGATTCATAAATGTAGGAATATAGAGGGACGTCTGGCATTGAAGGTAATGAAAGTACTAGAGCTGCCTAAGGAAGAAAAACAACTTAGCCAGGTATGGTGGTGCATGCTTATAATCCCAGCTATGTGGGAGGCTGAAGCAGGGAGATTACAAGCTCTAGGCCAGGCGTGGTGACTTAGCAGTAGCCTGTCTCAAAATAAAATAAAAAGATGCAGCTCAGTTGAATGCATGCATACAATGTGCAAGGCCCTGGGTTCAATCTTCGTAATGAAAAGAAAAGAAAAAGAAAAAAAAAAAAGAAAAGAAACTAAGAAAGACAATTTGCTAAGAAGGAAGCCATCTTGCGTTCCTGGCTAAACTCTCCTGCAGCAGTATTCTCTAGGGATTGTTTGGGCCAGGGGCTGAATGACATGCAAAGTGGTTCCCTCATACTTCATGCAATTTTTCAGAGTATTTTATTCCATGGTGTTTTGTATATTGAGAGAACCTGGCACAGGGAGGAGCTGATAGAAGAGCATATCATCAAAGTTCTCTCACCCCAGTTGCATGAGCAGGAACTGGGGCATCTTTCCTGCTTCGGTGAAGGCCTGTGTCTTCCAATTTGCACAAGGGCTGGCATTCTGCTTTTACACCCACCCACACGCCTGGGTCTCTAAAGAACTTGTCACGGGGCTGAGCTATTCCAAATTGCTCACTTCTGGAAAGCCTCCTTTCTATGGGTTTGAACATGCAAGGGAGATAATTTGATGTATTTGTCATAGTGCCTGGCAGGCCTGAGCCCACTGCCTATCCATAAATGTCCCGAGGCTGATGTTTCAATTTCAGGACCTGTCATGTCCTAGGGAACATGGAATCATATGTGAACCAGAATGGACGCAGGTCTTAAGAGCTCCAGCCTCTTTAACGAGGGGACATTGGTTTTTCGGTGCCCTTCTGTCTTCCCCAATGGCTCGTTTTGTAAGCGGGCATGATCACTGGTTGCTTCCAACAGCACTCTCCTCTGCGTTTGCAATGCACTGTTTATGCCCCTGCAGCTTTGTAATTAATAATATACTGCTTTTCATCTTCAAAGTGATTTATGCACATTAATTAATCTTTACCATACTTCAGAGTTTCTGCACATAAATATCCACCCTGCCTCCAAGTTGTACTTAGGAAACTAAGACTTACAAAGCAAACAACTTTGCCAAGGCTAAAGAGAAAGCAGTCACTGGGGCCAAGACTGCCACTTAGGGTCCTGACCCTCGCCTCATTGCAGACAGACCTGTGGTCATCTCTGGACTGTAGCTAGGATTCCACATTCACTGTAGCTCCACATTTACTGCCTTCACTGCTGGATAAATTGGCCTGTTACATCACTCATTTTGAGTCACAAACTATTTTTCAATACTCCAGGGTCAAAGCATAATCTTACCTAAAGCATACATAATAGGAAATGATGGATTATAAACTAATAAACCATCCTAAGATGCTCAGGTCTAGCTTCCAGTAGCCTCCAGACTGAGGATAAATATGTTTCCTAATTCATCATTTACAAGTTACATACCCGATTAAAACATTAAACTCTTACTATACGGTTTCCCGTTCATATGATCGCCTTTACAGAAAGCTATTATATTTTAACTATCAAGTTCAATAAATCAGGCGGTAACCATCTATCTCTCCTGCAAGAGGAATAGGAGACGTATTGGTGATGCTATCGGCAGAGAAAGACATGCCTCAGTTTCCATACCTGGGCTCCCTGTGGTGCTCACTGGCCCAATGAAATATGAAACCTGAAAAGTGAGCACGTGAACCTTTTGTGAAGTTTCTGACATAAATCATGCAAAGACCCAGAAGGCATATTCAATTTGTTTCCTTACACAAAGTCCCTAAACAACAACCTGACTCCTTCTAACCACACAAAAGATTCTAGTCAAATGATTGGGTGTGGAGCACAGATGTCCCTGCCCTCCTCACGTCAGACCATTACTCCATTCTTCACCAAGAAGTGACACACAGACATGCCTTGAAATTAGGGACGAGTGTCAGATCTCGGGTGTCAGATCTCCCTCCTCATGTAGAGTCAAGGTTCAGAACACAAAGGCTTTTGCAAATCTCCAGATAAACATGACACCTTTCCCTGGGGTGTCAATGTTCTCACTTTTAGAGGATATTTATGAGACATGCAATTGGTTAGGGATATAATGCTTATTTTTCCACATTAAGACAAGTATAGCCACACTATAAAGAAGAGTGAAAAATATACATTGGTTTTTGGCTTGTATTGCATTGGGCAGGACCCAGATTTCTGGGGGTGCACATTTACACTCCTCTGACATTAGGCAAGCTGGAGTCGAATGGTCTATAAAGTGCTAGACTCATTTCTTCTCTGGCAGACACCATGCTGACTGCCTGGAGAGGAAGGAAGTGTTAGAACTCCCTCCCCACACCAAGCTCTTGCTTCCACTGAGCCGGGGAAGGAAGACTTGTTTCTGGGAAGTGGCAAAGGGAGCATCCATCGTCAGGGTGCCTTGTCTTTTCTCCTAAATGGGAGGAGTTTTAGCATACAGATTGGGAACTGTTTCGGAGATAGCCTCTTTTAGCTGGTGTTTTATAGGTTTGCTTTGCAACATGGCACAGTCAAACTAGGGAGCTCTGTCATAGCTGCCCTGAAACCAAGCCAGAACCATCAAAGTGTTTCAAATAAACTTTAACAAACATCACCATGGTCTCTGTCTAGGCCAGGAGATCTGCCATTGGCAACCTCAGCTGACAGAGCAGCGGCACTGGGACTCCTTGTCAGGGCCAGGAGCTGTGAGCAGGCTTTGTGTCCTACCCAGAAAGCTCATATGCATGGGGCACCCAGCCCCTGAGCTCTCAGAATCTGCTGCTTTCCAGAGTTCCACAGCCACACCCCATGGATGCAAATCAACACTCTTGGCGCAGGAAGGAAGGTACCCCAGCAACTGCACTGAGCTGCTGAGTCACACACTAAATCATCAGAAGCTCAGCCACCGTGAGAGGTGAACCTGAGTGAGATTCCACAGCACAAGGTGAGATGAGGGTTCAGAGGAAAAGCAAAGGATGTGGACAAGGTCAACTAGGACTGAGTGATAAGATTTTGTACAAAAACCTGGGTTCATACTCTGGTCACTCAGTCCTATTTCTGTCGTGCAGCTCTGAAAACAAGCAAGTTAGTTTGGCTTTCCCGCCAATCAAAATGTTCTCGGCTATACCAATCCCTAATCTTCTATTCAGTTTGTTTGTGTGAAGAGAACCAATGCTGTATAAATTTGAGATCACAGACCTGGGTTAAAATTCAGTGACAGGGCAGTCTAGAAGGCTACTTCGAGAGTGAGGAATGGGTTTGCAGGAATGACAACTCATAGTTCGTAAGTGAGGTGCTTAATTTTCGCTTCTGCTAAATGTCACTTAGAATCGTGAAGGAGAAATCCCTCAGATTTAAATGGATTCCAGGAGGGAAAACTCACTCTCATTCATCACTCATTATAACTCCCTTCAGGCGCCAAGAATAAAATCTTAGACACGAAAAAAGGCCTCTAACTTCACAAATCCACCTTACCCGCCCCATGTCTCACCACCAAGAACGGTGAGGAAGATTGCCTTGACTTACCTATGAAATACGCCAGCAAAATAGCCAAGAGAAGGGCTGCGGCAATGGCGGACAGAGCGGCACATTTCCAGCTGCAGTATTTGGAGGGCTTCTTCAGCTTGAAGGCCTTCCTGGAGAAGGTATTCCTGGGCAGCAGGCGGGGTGGCGGCGTGTAAACAGTTCCTGAGGTCAGAGGGTATCCTGGAGAAGAACTGCTGAACAGGGGTGTGCTTCCGGAGGAGGTCTTGAAGAGGAAGTGCCTGCCGGGAGAGGGAGAGTGTCAGTGGGCCTGCGTGCCTCATGAAGGCTTAGCTGCTTTGCCTTTCAACTCTGATTCATGGTATCAGGTAAGGCTGGTTGTCTCACTTTACCCTGAGGCCGTAGTAAGGGGCAGACAGTACACTGGGTGGTGACATAGATTAATTCCATAAATGTGCCTAATTTTATACTTTGCACATGCAGCTCCCACCACAATCTGGCAAAATAGCTGCACAGGCAGATACGGAAGCCGAACTACTGTCGTTGAGAGATGATGGCGATGATGACACTAACTGTTATCACTTATTAGATACTTACTAAAGGCCCGGGAGATACATCACAACTTACGAACTAAATATTTTAATATCACTGATTTAGGTCTGAAAAATTGGGTTTGGAAGAATCGAGCAACTGTCCAACGATTTGCACCTAGAGATCTTTTGACAGAATGTGTGCTCTTACACGTTACCCTTAACTTTCTCTTTTGACCTTTGGTCCTGTGCTGTTTTCATCACCTGCTCAGTCCTGCTTCCTGTTCTTACAGACTGCCTCTTTAGGTCATGTGATCATGGTCAGTTCTTTGGAAATATCTTCGTCTACCAAGTGAGCAAGGTGTGCTTGTTGCTAGAGCTCGGGAGTGACAACCATGTATAGAGCATACAGTATAAAACAGCATGTAACTCCTCCCCAAGGGTCAGGAGACTATCACTACAAAGATATCACTTCTCTAACAACAAATTATTCTCTTTCTTATATATGCCACCTGTAAGATTTCAGAGATGATTAGTAATCTCTTTTTTTAAGACAATGACTTCCCTTCTAAGAAATACATAGTGGACTTTAAAGGTGTAGGCTGAGTAGATTCTAGAGTCCGAGCTGCCCAAGCCAGGGACATTCTTATTCTCTAACTTTATTCATCTTCGTGTTTCCAGTATCCAGATCAGAGACCAATATACAAGGGAGACTTTAATGAATGAATCAGTGAAAAAGTGAATGTGTAGTCTTCTTATTTTGCAGTTGTGCTCAGCTGCAATCCTAAGATTTCAAAATGTTACTACATCTATTTCTTACCCTCCACATTTTCAGGAGATGGGACTATCACTGACCACTACATCATGCCAGTTACCATCCAAATGTTTCACTTGCAACTACCCCAGCATCAATTCTGTGGGGTAGGTACTGTTATTACCTGACTTTTACAGATCAGAAAACCAAAGCCTGAATTTAGCAAACAGGTAGGACTTGAGCACCGGTCTGTTTGATTCATTTCTAAAAGCTCTAACCAGCCCTCCCACACCACATTGCCCTTGTATCTGGAGGGACCAGGTTTTTGAACTGAAATTTTGAGGCAAGGTCACTGTCATTCCAAATGTCTGCATATTGGCTACTTTTACATTGAACCTTGAAAGTATTTTAATCCTTTACAGAGATCAAGCAAGCTTGATATGACTGAGAATCACGTCGAAAAATGAGTACACGATTAGTGAATCATTGAGCATTGCTAAAGTAAAACCCACAATAGATATTTAGGTTTTATTTGGCATATAAGCATGTTTGATGATCTGAATAAAGCCAACTTGAGTTCGAAATAAGGCTTTAGATTTCATGTCCAATAGCTTTCTTTTAATGTGGCCCATTAGGAGAGTCTTTGTTAGAGAAAATCATAGGTTTTTAAAGCAGCATTTTGAAGCAAGACAGGCGTGGACTGGAGTCCTGGCAGTGCCATTCATGGACAAGTTAGCTCAGGTGCATTATCTGACCCCGCTCTTGAGCACCTCCAATTCCTCTCCTGTAAGATGCGGATAGTAAAAGTCCCTCACATCTGTTGTTGTGAGGATAACACAAAATCCTTTACGAAAAGCACTTAACCAAGGTGTTTCTCATATAAGTGCTTCGTCTATTATGAACAGCTTTCATTTTTAATTCTTCAGAGCAACATAAGGAGCCTGAAATGTGAGTTTTAATTTAAAGCTTGACAAATGTCGAACACATACCTGAAGAGCTTTCTAATTCACTAAAGAATAGCCCGTTCTTACAAGCAGTGGGAGCACATGCACAGCAGGAAGCCAGAGGGAGGGAGTAAGTCTGGGATTGGAGTTAGAGTCCCATCAGATTTCTTTCTGGGATCATTCTTCAAGAGTGAGTAATGAAAATAGGAAGTCAAACAAAAGCAAAGGAACCTAAAGACATTTCAAGGAGTCAGTAATGAACATTAAAAAAAAAAAAATGAACAGCACTTCTCACTCCTCAGCCGCCCTGTCCATTCCTGTGGCTTTAGTGTCACTGACAAGTCTGGAGTCTCCAGGTCTCCATTTCTAGCTCAGCTTCTTCCCTGAGCTCCAGACCCACATTCCTGTTGTGCACGTAGCAGGTGTCTCATCTTCCATGTTCCAACTCACAACCAAAATCAGTATGCTTTCCTTTATCTCTCCAAATCTACTCCCCCTGCACCCCTGGTCTTCCCAGTGACCTAAGGAGCTATCATCTTATTCACCTCCTCTCCTTCCCTCCCCTTTCCCCACCCAGGAAAGAATCCCATCAGTTTCATTTCTGAAAACCTTCCACTTGCCTGCCCATTCATTCATTCATTCAGTCAGTCATTTTTAAGAGTAGCAAAATTTATTGGAGAATAGGAATGGGGGTTGGGGAGTAAGAACAGCTCCTGAGAGACAGGAGGGGGCCCGAATGGGTTGCCCTAGCCCTCCCCTTTAATCATCTTTCTTTCCCTCTCCCCAAGCCACAAATGCCACTGTGCCCTCACTGACAAATTCTTGGCCATCCTCCAAGGTCTGAAAGAGGACAACTGAATTTCCAGTCGCACCAGGCTTCCACAGTTATGATCTGACTTTTTACTCTCACCTCAAAGTCTGTTGCCATGAACTCCTCCATGCTCCAGCTAGACCAAGAAATGTGCTGCGACCGAGCTGTTCACGCTGCCAGGCCTCGGTGGAGGCTGCAGAAAGCTCTTCCTTACCCAACCCACCCCAGCCAATTCCCCTTTGCCTTTCAACCAGCTGTTTGGGACATGTCATCTAACATCTCTTCCATCACTCTGAGCACTCATGCATTTTTTCATACACTGGAGGTGCCTGTGGGTTATATAGATAAAGCATCTACATGTTATATATGGCTGTATTATATACAGATATAGATATAGACAGATATTGCTATTGATATTACCCTGTTATCTCCAGAGTATAAGCACTAATCATCTTTGTGGACAGAATGAACAAATGGAATATAGGAATGTTTTAACAATAACACAATTGCAGAACAAAGATTAAGAAGGTTACATGGGCTTCAGTATCATTTTAAATACATTCATTTATTAAGAAAAATAGAAGGACACGACATATCTTACATGTGAGATAGCTTTATGAGCTATTACATTTGTTCCCTTCATGATCCAGTCTATTTTCTATACTCCTCTCTAAGAAGAAAGTCATGCCATATCACATGTTCCAGGAACATGTAGAATAAAGTCAGAAGTCTTTCTCAGGGCCTGTACTATCCTATGTGATCATCCCCCTGACTACCTCTCACGCTAAATCTTCTAACACCCTTATCCTCCCTTGTTCTAACTGTCACATTGTCCTCTTGCTAGTTTTCACCATGTCATATCTTCTTGCCTCAGGCCCTTTGCACTTGCTGTTTTCTCTGCTGGAAAGTATCTACATAACTTGTTCACTTATGTCTTTCATATCCTTGCTCTAATATCTCTTTCTCACAGAGACCTTTCCTGGCCCCCTTCACAATGTGTTACTCTTTTATGTGTTATAATTGCCCTTGTTTTTCTTCTCTATATGTATATACATATCTGTGTATTATTTACTGTCTGTCTCAAAAATCAGAACTGAATTTCCACAAAGTCTAAAATAATCAGGCATTTTCCTTGACTTGTCTAGCACTGTAGCCTCACATCTAGAATAGAGCCATACATGCAATGGGCACTCAACAAATTTAGTTAAATGAATGACATATAACCTTTCTAAAGTCAAAATGAATGCTATAAGAAGACGATGAATATTAAAAATTTAAAAATTAAGGTTCCCTTTGCCACAGTGTCTGAACAGGCTTATAGATGTGCATATGGGCACACAGACAAGGCTCCAACCCTCCACGGAAAATAACAAGCTGCAGACGTGTCAGAAGCACATTAACCCTCGCTGGATGCATCTCTCAGGTTGCTTCCTGCACTGTGGTATCCATGATGATCACAGCTAAATGAAATTCATCTCATTATCACATCCACTCTTCTCAGTTTATGGTATTTAAAATGACTGAACAAAAGTACCAAAGATAGTAGAATCACATTTCTCATACAGTACAATTTCACCTCACTGTTACAAATCTTTAGAAGATTAAATTCGGTGAACGAATTTAAAAACGATGATAAAGAAATGATCTTCAGATTATGTTTCCCAAATCACTTGAGTGCTCTGTTAAAAAAGTACAAAATTTTGGGCCCCATTCAGACCTGTGGATGGGGGCTGGCAGTGTATCAGTTCATAAGATTTAGAAGAGATCCTAATACACATTCATATTTAAGAAACTAACCTCTTTCGCACCTTCCAAATGTGTCTGATTTACAGAGAACACACTAGATTGTTAGCAGGTATATTTTTAAAAATGTAAGTTTTAAATGTAGGTATCACCCGGGTGGAAGAGTTATGAAGTTTGCAACTTTGAAATGTCCTTACTTTCAATGATTTAGCAAAAAGATCTCTCTCTCTTTCTCATACATATATATACGACACACAAGGCAAATAAAGTCAGATCACAGCAATTGTTGAAACTAGGTGGTTATTCTTTCATTGTGCTATTCCAAGATTTTTATGTTTGAAATTTTTCTTAAAAAAAGGTTGAAAAATGCAAACTTTGATTTACCCAAGGTTTGCAGACATGTGCCAAAGGAAAATAATAAGATTAAATGTGATAAAATAAAACAAAATGACTCAGGACCCACCAGGTAATGGCCTGGCCAAATGGTCATGGGAGGACCAAGCAGGGTTAGGAGCCTTTTCCTGATGTTTTTCGGAACTGCTATTAGGAAAGCTTTTCCCCTTGGGGGCCTGCACACTGTGTTCCCATGAATCATTTGTGATGCCCCAACTGAACTTCTTCCCAGCGGTCGGTCATGGAAGTAGCTCAGCTCAGGACTCCAGGCGTCAGCAAAAATGTGTAGTTTCCAAATGCACTTGACATTTTTCAAGCACAACTCAATTGCTCTCAGAATTGGCCACTTGTGCCTCGGAAACGAAAGGCAAATGAGGGGCCCCCAAAGCGCTGTCCTTGGAGTTTGCTAACACTTCAAGAGATAGAGAAAACCAGTCCTTGATGCCTTACAAAAAATAAAAGAGGAGCTTGCGTGCTTCTCTCCCACCCCAGCCTTGAGGGGATGGGGACTTGAATCCTTGCAGGGCACAGGTGAGGGACACAGATGGAGAGAGAGGACAGTCACTGTGTGTGCTTGGCATCCTGGGTCCTGGTGATTTCTTAAGAATACCATGATCATGGCTTCATCCGAAACCATCAATCTTTTTGGTATATGTCATCACTTTTCCTCAAGTGAAAACAAAACCATTTAATAAAAACTGAGAGAGCGTACCTAACAGCCTAACAGCCGTTCTCCCACGTACTTCACATGACAGCAAAGAAGTGGATTTGAGGCAGAATCCTGGTAAACCAGACTTCTGCTTCAAATTGGCTTCGAAAATTAAGGGCGTGCATTTTCTCTGATTAAACAACCATGGAAGATTTTAAAAGGAAGTCTAATAAATAAAAAACGCAGGCATAGCATCCATGCAAGAAGAACCCCACCGATTTAAAACGCTGTGAATTTTTCTTTTACTCGGATGACACAGAAGGAGCCTGACTAATCTACAGAGGAGGCTTTAAGCAGTGGTGGTTGCCTAAACTCTCCAAGGCCCCCATAGGGGATTTCTCTTCCTTCTTATTCCTTTTTAAATTTTTTTTCCCGTGTCAATTGCAAGTAAACCTCAGTCATTAACCTCAAATTCTACCAAAGCAGCAAACAAATATATAAAATCCTTTAACACCAAGTACCATTTTCCAGCTTGCAGCCAACCGGTGAGATCCTAGGAGGTGGTTTTCCTATTTCTGTTGGTTTGGCTTTATTCCCGGGGGAAATCCCAGCAGGGCTGTGAAAGAGAAATGTACTACACAAATAATTGTGCTGCTGGAACTCCAAAGGTCAAGACTTTCTTTCTTTCCTCTCTCTCTCTCTCTTTCTCTTTCCCTCTGTGTCCCACTAGCTCATCACAGTTAGCTGGGACCACTAATGACTGGCAGCGTGGACGTGTTGTGCTCCTTGCTCAGGATGCTGGCTGCAGCCGGAGCTCTTTTGGAAGCACAGCGAGCGTCCTGAATGGTCTATACCTTGTGTGTGTCCAAAAAGAAAAAGCAGCTCTGGTTATCAGGAAGACCAGGTGCCGAGACTGTTCTGCAGAGAAAATTGACCTCCCTCATAAACAAACTCACAGAAATCCAGAGATGTGGATGAAAATATTGATACGCAGCCCATTAATTCCTAAGATAGTTTTAATATCATACAGGCAGCGGCTGAATTTGGATAAAGAACCAGAGAAAGTATAAAAGGTAGAAACAGGCCAGGAATGGGGGCATGGTGCTCGGTGAGGGGGATCAGGTACGCACCAGAAAACTGGAGATTTCATCACATTCCACTGGGTCTGGCCATGGCCTTTGAAGCATCAGGTTTATTGTCTCTAAAGGAGTAAGTTTAATAAAGAGGCAGCCCATAAAGGTACTGTAGCATGTAAAGTTACTGTAATTAGCTTTTCAGGAGTTATAATAAAACATTTAGCTAGAGAGAGGTTAAATAACCACTGTACTTTCTGGCACTGTTTTTCTACCCTCCAATGTGGGAAGGAATGGTAGTGGTCAAGGGAAGATTTGATGGGTAGGTTCCCGAGAGAGACAGAAACAGAAACATGAGACATGGAGAAAAAGAGAAAGAGACAACCGCATAGGATGAGCCGGATAAAGAAAGAGAAGGAAGGAGATGCAGGATACAGTACTGCCCAGCTGGTACCTGAATAGCAAAACTAGGTAATCTTCTAAATATTATGTTTTATTTTCCTGTTTGCAAGTGTAACATACACACAGTATAAAAAAACTCAAGTATCTATATTAAGCATATAGAAAGCAAGTCTATACTCTTGAGAGATAGAGCGGTAAACATTTGATATTCATAATCAGACTTTTTGCCTACATATAAACATTCATCATTATTACTAATTATTTTAAAAACTAATAAGATCATATGAAGGAGGCAGTTGTAAGCTTTCTGGTCTGCATCCGACAACCTGAGTTTGAATTCTGGCTCCCATTCTTACCTTTCTGTGACACTGGGAAAGTTACTGCTTCTCTCTAGGAGGGTAGCATACAGTACCTACTGCATGGGTTTGTCGGGGCACATTGGCTGTGTTTGTCGCATGAATATTATTTCACATGAAATACCTAGCACTAAAATTGACATCCTGTGAATGGTCAATAAATGTAGCTATTAATCGCAGAAAGCAGGAACCATGTTCAGCCAGCTCTTTACTCAATCTCCTTGACCTAGCACAGTGCCCAGCTCATTTAAAATATCTGTGGAATGGATGAGTTCTAATTAGCACAAAGACAGTGTATTACAGGCACCTCTGCACTCCACATCTCCAAATAATTTTATTAGGGAGAAAAGGGATTGGTGATATTACTGATATGCTTGTTCTCTTTTTTTCCAGTTGAGAATTCATACTTGAGTTGAAAACGAAACTTACTTTTTTTTTAACTTGGAAAATAGCATTTTTTTAATTTTAAAAACAAAACAGAAAAAAAGATAGAAATAATACAAAACTTCAAAGCAAAACCAAAAACAAAACAAAACAACAGTAAGAAATCAACACTAGTTAATACATTCCATATTGTATTCCATATTGCTATCTTAGAAGTAGTTGTTCTGGTTACGAGATCAAGTTGTTACTTTTTAAATGAAACTTAAAAAATTTTTTTTCAAAATTGTCACTTTTCAAGCTTAACAAACAACCAATAACTCAATTAGTATTGTATAATTAAAAGTCTACTTCATATCACAATTCCCTAAACTTAGACTCACACTGATTTTGATTCAAAGAAAGACAGGTTTTCAAGGTTTCTCATCTCCAATCCTTTCATCGAAGAGAGAGCCACCACTAAATTTGCATTTGCCATGAACAACAGGAAAATCCTGTTTTGCCCCATTCAAAATTTGCAGCCAGACCAAAAATACTCACAGCTGGAATAATTAGCAACTCAATTTATTGCCATCCGTTTTCTAAATAGAAGCTTCAACTCTTGATATTTAAATAGTGTCACACTGTGATATAGCATAGCATTTTTCATGGTAGAACTTTTTTTTCTCCACAAAATGATATACTACTAAACGTGACAGGCCAGGTCTCCCGAGGTCACTAAAGAAACCTGGTGTTTTGTGGGCAAATGCATTTCAGAGTCTTTGGGAGGAAATGAGGAATTTTTTTCTTTTTTCCTCCTGGAGCTGTTAACTTGTTGATTTATTTTCAAGTTAGTGATTAGTACATTAGTGGGGGAAAACACAAGGACTCGTGATTTTGCCTTGAAGTTTGACCTTGAATTCACCACACACTGTAATGTGGGAGCATAGAGACAGCCGTTTCAGATGGACTTACATTCGTGTTTCCTGGCAGCCAGAGGTAGATGAGGAAAGAAAAGCACACTGTCCATGAGCAGGATGATTTCTCCCCTCATATTTATTGCCTGTACCCTTCAGACAGTTAGAGTTTCTGAGTAGGAAGGAACCTTACAGTATGCCCCTTTATCACATTCTGCTTCTTGCTATTGCATCTCCCTTGCATGCTTGCCTCATTGCTCCAGTGAAATTGCACAGGCAAGCCCTCTGTCTTTTGCTTTCTAGTAGGTGTTCAAAATTGTCTACAGAAGGAAATCACATATTAAGGCAGAGTAGTAAATACGCATGTTGAGGAGCCCGGCCAACCTGCACTCCAATCACAATTTCCCCAGGACTAGCATGACATTGGGAGAGAAGGTGAACCTCCCTGGGCCTCAGAAGCCTCAGGAAAGAAGTGAGAGAAGAACATACAGCAAGGAGCAAGGGCTGAAAGGGAACATGAACAGGCTGGGAGCCAGAAGCGGGTCCATGGATGGGTACCAGCATTGAATCACTTCCACCTCTGCAGTGAATGCAGTGAAAACATGAAGCAAAATACAAATGAAGAGTCAGTCAATGATCATAAGGCACAGATATGTTTCACATACTGTTGGACGTTCGGAATACAATAGTGAGTACCCTTATCTTCCTAAAGACAATTTCTCTCTGTCCCCCTCCCCTCCCCTCCCCTCCCCTCCTCTTCTCTTCTTTTTCTTTCTTTT
>RJWT010029319.1:0-14937 GCA_004365215.1 Cuniculus paca | reverse complement strand
GAGCACAGAAGCCAGTGAACTTAGCTCTTACCAGTAGTGCTAGTGTGGATGTGGCGTACATAACAACTAGACTAAGGGACTTATGAAACATGCTTCCTCATACTTTCCCCTTCAACTGGCCCCATGCAAACCTGCATAGTGATCTTAGAAGTAATTTGGTGATGTCAGATGAGTCATAGATGGACTGTACCTGGTACTCTGAACCATTGTTTAAGAAGAGAGTGGTACACTCACAGAAAAGTAACTCTTCAGTTCTTAAAAAGAAACCAATTTCTATCATATTTGAGCTGTTAGATATCATTTCTACTAGTCTGTCTCAGCAGCTACCATCCCTCTGCTAATATGGCCACTTATGACATTGCCTTTCCTTGTACTTCTTCCTTACTGTCTGTCTTGGTTACTTTTCTCTCATTGTTGAGACAAAATATCTACCACCCAACATGAAGAAAGGAAAGGTTTATTTCTTACAGCTCTGGAGGTTTTAGTCCATACTCAGCTGGCTCCAAGGCAGGGTGGCATGGCTGCGGGGCAGGTGTTCATGGCAGCCTGCAAGCAGCAAGAACGGAAAAGCAAAAGAGGGAAAGCACACCTTTTTCCCTCCCTTGTGTTGTATGCTGACCCCACCCCTGGGTAGGTGCAGTACTCACACCGCCAATCCCAGTGCTAGACAACAAACCAATCACAAATGCTAGGTTCAGCCACCTCCGTGACTGCATGAGGTTTGGGGGGCCACCTAGACACAAACCATAACACTGTTAGAGTGTGCCTTCCTACATGCAGGATACAACAGAACTGCTCTGAAGCTAAAGCAAGCTAAAGTAGGGGTACAGGGCCCATCCCTACCCTTTGGACTGAAAGAAGACTTTGCTTGTAGCATCTTTAATTACTCTAACTTTCTCTACTTTGATTTTCCAATTTCATATTTAATTTCAAATCTCAAGAAGTAAAAAAAGATTTTTTTTCCTGGTACTCACAAACATAATGCATTGAAATATATCTGCTCATCAGAACAGTGTGTGAACTCATCAAAGTATGATTTTATCCCATCAAAGAATTTAATATAAACATAGGACATTTTTAACTTAAATCAAATTTAATTGTTAAATCTTTGTCAGAATATAGGTTCTTAATGAGTACATGGGCTAACGGATGACACTAAGGAAGCTTTTATCTATGAGCATGAAAATAAATTCCTAAGGACTAAGTAGCAAATTATATTTCATTTTTATTCAAAATTTAGTCTGTCTTTTATTTTATGCTTTTTAAATTATAGTTTGTAAAGGAGATATGTAAAACTAGGTGCTGGTGACAATCTATAATATTACTTTACTGTAATTAAATACTAGCAAGACAGTCAAAGTCTAAAATTCTGATCCCAGATTTAATGGTGAAATATTCAGTTACAGATGGGAATCTAATTGACCTGCTAGAACTAGAGAACTAGCAGTTGACATTTCATTTCAGATCTCTAAGGATCTTTTTTTGCCAACTATAGTTAAGGTTTTCAGTTGAAAGGTTTTAAACAGATATTTTGGGGACTCACAGGAATTCTCACTTATGCAGGCTGTAAATAATTTTTTAGTTTTACCTATTTGAAACATCATCAATTCCTTTTAGCCTATAAAAGATATTCCAGTGACATTCACATTTATGCTACCAAAATATTCTCAAATTCTATTTCTATTTAATGTTTGAATGGCCTTTTACAATGTTTTTATTTACCTGCATCTTAGTTTACCTAACTATGAAATGAGAATCCAAATACCCATCTTGAGGGATAATTGAATGGATTTAATGAGTTGTTTAAGTAAAATATGGGCATTCCAGAAAAGTAGTAACTGCTGCAAAGATCTCTCATATGTCTGTTTATCTATGCTTTAGATCACATCCCCAAAGGAGTTTCTGCTTTACAACATAGTTATAATTAAGTTTTGGATAATTGTTTTAAATCTATACTGACATGAGACATTAATATTCTAAGAGCTGAATTAAAAGATAGTATAAAATAAAATTAAAATCATTGTTCCTTGTTTTTCTAATGCCCAGGAAAAAAATAAAAAACTTTCTAAACTTTATATACTTTTTCCTCTGTAAATTTGGTTTTGATAGTCTTTGCCAAAAGCAGGTGATATAATGAAGAAAAAAGAAAATTAAAAGAATTAACAAATAGAGAAGTCTTTTTTTTTTTGTACCAGGGATCAACTCACGACCTCGCGCTTGTCAGACAGGCGTTTATGCCGCTGAGTTATACCCTCAACCCCAGAAGTCTTATGTTTTAAAATAATTTTATTAGTTTTTAATGCACATATTTGCATCGCTATAATATTTTCTATTAATTACATTGTTCTTAATGTACTTGATAAAATTGTATACAGATATCTATTTAATTGTGCTCTGTACATCTTATTTATGCTTCACTTATCTTGAAAATATCCCATACTTCATATTTTTCATAAATTCAAAACCATCTCTCCATTCTCTAATTGTCTTTCTCCAATTGATACGTACTGACAAGAATTTTTTTGGTTGTTGTTTTTTAAGGGAAAAAATATTCTTATAAAAAACTTTCCCCAACAGGATAGAACTAACTCAGTTTTATTTTTCTTATTACTCTTTCTTTTAAGAATATACTGGACTAGAAAAACAAGAAATAAAAATAATTAGTACAATTAAATTTTATCAGATAAAAATAACTTATCTGAATTTTCAGAACATTTTTTAGTATATCATTATGATGAAATGATTAGGCATACACATAACTCCCTCATTGATAAAGAGGCATTTACAGAGGAGGAAATTGTATCTTTTTATTTAATAACCTAATAAGGACAAAGAATTTACCAAAATAATTTTCAAAAAGACTTTTAGTAGTAAAACAGATAACAAGATCTAATCTTCCAAAGATTACTTTGCCACCCAGTCTTATACAATTGGTCCCTCTGTGCAGCATAAGCTTTTATTGAAGCATATTTTGTAAGATGTGGAAGTCATCCTTTTATCCCATGGATATAGCCAAAGACATGAGAGCTTCAATTCTGTAACCACATCAGACCAGGTCACCACAGAATAAAAAATTCTATCTTTAAAAAAATCTGTTCCCAAAAAGATCTTTTAAACTACTTTTTGGTGACCTATAAAGAATCACTTCATAATCACATATATCTAGTTTCTATCAGTTTAAAATAAAATAATTGCTTACCATAAATGAGCGTTCTATGTATAAAAGGAATTTTTTGAGAATGAGTCCTAATGTATAATGTAAATGGATTTTTCTGTGTAAGTTATTTATGTTCTAGCACCTTTAAAATTATAGGGACTTTTTTTAAAAGAACTGTGTAAATGCTCACTTTCCTTTTAACATAAAAATATAAAATAAACTCATAAATTATATTACATTTTAATAGGTTCTAAAGTGGTGGACTCTATAGAGTTTATTTTTTTTTTTAGTTTTCTTTTTTGGTAGAGTTTTTATTTTAAATCTTTTTTCTATGGAATTTAAATAAAATAGTATCCATGATTTGGAATTCACATTGATAAGAACAATCAAGTGTAGTACTGGGGTGTAGCACAGTACAAGACCCTGGGTTCTATCCTCAGCACTACAGAAATGAAAAGAGAAAGAAAATCAAAGGCTACTTAGCAAAAATACAATGCAATAAAAAGAAAAGATAAGGAGATTATATCTGGAAAAGTGAACAAATGATACAGAGCTGGAACAATAACTGACTGCATATGCACAGCTGTGGGAATGACTGAGCCTCTTCAGCCCCACTGGTGGAAAATGATCACACTAGGATGGAGACAAGCAAAGATTATTGCAGGAAGGACATCGGGAATTATCTGTGGTTACCTTCAGTTAAAAATGAAGTTGATGTGTTACCTCTGCTATAAGGAGTTCACCAAAAGTTACATTTAATACTTTTTAAAAGGAATTCAATTCATCACCCACACAGCCTTTACCCCCATTTAAGGTACAGGAAAACTGAGAAACACTTCTGCACTGTAATCACTCCTCTGAAACTGCACTTCTGAAAATGTAGCCTGAGCTCTGTCTGGCAAGCCTGGCTGGGCTCTCTCCCCAGGCATCTAAAAGTCCCAAGAACCCTTCTTCTCACGTCATTCTGGTTGTCAGTTACTAACTTTATTTTTTGCTCGAGTTTCCTGAATTGAAGAAAAAAAAAATAAAACAAAACAAAAAACAGTTTTCTAAAGATGACAGTTTTCCAAGAATGTTTCTCTATAAATTTCTGAGCTTGGAAATGATAGTGGAAAAGGATTGTGATATTTGATCTCCAGGAATTAGCATTTGGGGGAAAATTCTTTGTTTTCAGAACCTAGAAAAGTCCCTAAGAGGACAGTAGGAATCACTACCAATTACTTCTATCAATAGGTCCCATCAGTGTTGTTCAATACAACCCTTGAATTTTTTGCCAGTTTTGGTTGAGTGTAGGAAAGGTCACAAATTTGAAGTCAGAATACAAAGTTTATAAGGTCGAGTCAGAATAAAGGAGACAATATATGAAAACTGCATTACACAGTGCCCATTATCACCACCAAATAATTATCACCACCAAAGACTGTATTTTAAATATTAACCTTGCCACTTAACAGATTTATGATACTGAGTAACTTTTTAAAATCTTTTCTGTGACTCAGTTCCTATTTGTTAAAGTAGGAAAATATCTACTTTAAAAGATATTGTGAAAATGAATTTGACTTTGTTTTCAGAAAATGCTCAATAAACTGTCACTGGTATTTTTACTTGTGATTAGAGTAGGGCAAAGGCTAGGATGGAATTCCCACTGTTATCAGGAATTTGTGATACACAGAATGGTAATTTTTTTTTTTTTTTTTTTTTTTTTGCAGCACCGGGAATTGAACTCACAACCTCATGCTCACCAGGCAGGCACTTATGCCACTGAGCTAAATCCCCAGCCCTTAGTAAATTCTTTTAAAAAGTCAATTTATTACTTGAATCTTGGAAAAGGTAAGGAAAAAGAAAGATGGAAAATAAAGAAAAAAAAACAGCATTAACATACAGTATATAAAATATATTCCTTAATCAGCCATCCATATTTATTAGAATTATTTAAAAGCATCCACCTTTTATTGAAAGCTGTGCTATTTTTAAGAAACTCTCATGTAAAGCACCAAATAAGCTCTTAGAAAGTCTGGAAGTGCAATTCCATTCAAATTCTATCAATAGGAATTGCCCAGGTGTAAAGTGCTTCATGCAGTGCATACCCAGGGAGTGAGCCCACTGAATTCTATGCCAATGAAGACTTGGAGGTGCTCTTCCTGGGGAGTTGTTCCCAGAGTGTGCAGTTAAAGGTCAGAAAGCAAATATGAAAATCACTACTGTCTTTTGATTTAGAATTGTACCTTGTGGTGCGCTAACCTAGTTGACATATGAATGAAGGAGAACTCAAACTTGATGCTTTCATCAAGAAGACTCATTGAGTAAGTTTTCATAAAAACTACTACTCTTCCCCCTAAATGTAACATAAATAGCTAAGCTGTTGCTAGATGTTTTTTCTTTCTTAGGATTTTATGAAAAGAAAGAGGTCAATCCTTGAAAGCAGAATAGTTTTTAAAATATAGCATATTTGAGACATATTTTTCATAAATATTTGGTTTCTATTATTCACAGAAAATTTTTGTTCTTACAAGTTAGAAATTTCTTGCCTCATCTTCATTAACAGTCATGTTACTAGCATATGCTTGATATAAGAAGACTATTTTATAAACACACATACATATATATCTGCAAACCTAAATTTGGTCTAAATGAATTTTCAAAAGCTATAAAATACTGTGTTCAGATTCTGTTTTCTCCAATGGATTAATCTGAAAAACAACTGGGACCCAATTTAGAATTTCCTGGCAGCAAGCAAGAGAAATGTCAAATTCACAGTTTTACTTTATTGAAGGCCCTCTTAGGAGTCCATTGGAAATAACTGTGTGTGCCTGGTAGCCAGAGAGCGGTGGGAGGTAATATTTAGTTTATTAATGTCTCTTTGATTTTTTTCATAGTATTAAAAACCAAGACCTTGATCCAATTTTCCCTTTGCCCTCCCTCTAATGGAAAAGAGCTATGAAAAACAGATAAAGCTAACAAGATGTTGCATAAAATCAAAGTACATTTCAGTAATCCCAAGATAACCAATACATTCCATTTGCTTGTGCATTGGAATGGCTCAGTAAATTATGTTCCACTTGTAAATATTGACTTTTAATATTAAAGTGCCAACCATACATGTTTTATACACATTAGACAACCTTCTTGTCCTCTGGAAGCTTAAGTTTTATAAAAACAAAACTAATACTTTTTATGCTTTTTATATTTTGCATTTCATTAACCTGAAATGACCTCTCAATTTTTAATTGTACCAGGGTCTTGTAGTCTTTATTTTCCTATTGAGTTGGACTTGACTTTTGAGAAATCTACAATAGGCTGAAGGGGGGCGGGGGTCCAGGGGTGACAGTGGAATTTCTAAGTAAGAAATGAACTCTGGTGTGTTAATGGCTAATAAACTATCAATAACATTTTGAAAACTGATGTACAATAAAATTATGGTCAAATTCTTACTGTGTTTTATCTCTCATAAACCAAGAAACAGCTACCAAAATGTCAGGGAAATATATAAATAGTAAATGTTTAGTATTTCATAAACTGAAATACTAAATCAATTGTGTATTGACAATACATTTTGCTTAGTTATTTACTAGAAATATTTGAGAATGATGAACTAAAGATCAAATAAGCTGGAAATATAGCTGAAACTTAAGTATAATCTATCAAGAAACTAACTGTATAGTTTTTAACATGTTATTACCAAAGTATAGGTTAACAGCTCTGGAGGGGGTCTTTGGGAAATAAATAGTAGCCTAAATAACCTAACTGCCAATAAAATGCTCTTGATCTCAGGTTATTAGTCACAGTAGTATTGAATTCTGTTATGTTGTGGTATATTTTGTAGAACAGTGTTTGATATTTTTTCCTATCCTATGATTAGGGGAAAATCATATTATTTAAAGAAGCAATATTTTATAATGTTCTTCTTAGAACCGCTTTACAGAGGTTTTGTTCTCTGTCTTACATAATTCCAGACTGTTACAGTAAAGTGTGTGCCTGTATTCAACATGCAAAGTCAGTGAGGTAATGGCCAAGCTCAATTGACTAACTTCTTTGTGCTTCTTTTAATTGGCAGTGTCTTTCATGACATCAACAATAGTTACCAGAGATAGCATTGCTGCCCTTTGCACAGCACTTCTGGAGGATCAGTCTCCAATCCTCTATGGTTTGTATGATGCTTGATCAAAATAATACAGTAAGAATGGCAAAGGTCAAGACCTGGTCATGGCAAGTCAAACTTGATTTGCAAGTCTAAGTTATGATTAAGTGGAAGCAAAGACTAGGGAAACTGGTATTCAGAGGAAAATTTAAATTGAAATGTGGAATCATTGAGTGGGTAAGATAATAAGAGAGACACAAAGAGACAGAGAATGAGCATGACTTTGCAAATCCCGGAAGAAGTATTGGAACTATAGTTGGTTCTTTTCCTGATGAGTGTTGTTTTTCCAGGTCAACCTGCGTGTATATCATTAAAGTTCTTTATACTGAAAAAAATTTGAGTCATTGTTCTCTGCAATTAAAAACTTTCACAAAACAATAACTGTGGATAACTAATGAATGAATCTTAAATGTTAAACAAGAATATCATGGAACCATAGATACCATTTGACAACATATTGAAATATAAGAAACAGAAGTTTAAAAACATAATGAATGTGGTTAAAATGAAACAGTAAAGGTTATAGGTGATTTATACTTTATGAAACATTTCAACAAATATTACTGATATTTTCAGGGTAGATGCCCATGGTTACATTGCTAATATGTAAAAATAAATAAATAAATAAATAAATAAATCTTTTTTCTAGAGAGCTAAAATTCTGCATAAGTAAATTAATGCTGATCATGTTGGCTGTAAAATATATTTTCTATTATTGTAGCATGCCATCTTTCCAAAACTACTCAAACATATTTTAAGTAGTTTTAGAAAAATAATGATATCATGCAGTTCTGGAAAACATTTCTATTTCTTACATCTTTGGAAGGGATTTACTCAGAATTCTCATAAAAATTTGGATTGGATCTAATAAGAATAATGAAAATATGATGGTGAAAACAATGATGCATGCCTGCATGTCTCATAGCTCCAAATGAGTGTTCTTCAAGCACTTTTGGTATTTCTAAAACACCAATCATCTTTTCTTAGTAATATACACTGTGCTTATAATTTATGTGGTGTTCAGAGTTTCATTACTATGATAAAATACCTGAGAAAATCAACATAAATAAGGAAGGTTTTATTTTGGCTAATGGTTCCAGATGTTTCAGTTCATAGTTTCTTGGCCCCATCCATTGTTTGGGGGCCTGTGGTAAAGCAGAACATGGTGGGATGCTTGAGAAGGAGCAAAGTTGTTTGCCTTATGGCAGCCAGTAAGTAAACAGAGAGGAAGGGGAATGGTTATCAGTGTACCCTTGAAACACAAACCCCAGTGATCTACTTCCTTTAAGGAGGCTCAACCTCCTAAATAGTCCACACTTCCCAATAGCTCAATCAACTAAGGACCAAACTTTCAATACATGAATCTTAGGGGACACTTAAAATTCAAATCAAATTCATTTCAAACTCAGAAACTGAGAATTGTTATTGCTTCTTCTACTTAACTCATCACTGTTATCCATGCATATAGTAAGATCCTTTATAAGTCTTCTAATTGCATCCTGGATCAGCTATTCGGGTCCTGCCTACACCTCCTTGTCTCTGTTTGGACAAATGTTATCTTTCTTGTGAATAACTGAATGAATCCTCTAACCAGAGTCCATGTGCCATCCCAGGACAGAATGCCTATTATCATTGACATCACTGAAAATTACAGTACTCTAAAAAAAAAAGAAATCAAACAGGATTTCAGAAAATGGAAAGACATTCCTTATTCATGATTAGGAAAACAAACATTGTGAAAATGGTCATTCTTCCAAAATTGTTAAACAGATTAATGCAATTCTAATCAATATACCATGAGCATACCTCACAGATCTATAGAAATAGTTCCTAAAATTCATCTGGAACCAGCAGAAACATAGAATGGGAAAGGGAAGGCAGGAAATATCACAATCCCTGACTTGAAATTATACTACAAGGCTGCTGTGATAAAATCAGCATGGTACTGAAATAAAAACAGACCTGAAGGTCAATGAAATAGATTATAAGATGTAGATACAACTACTAACACACACAGCCACCTTATCTTTGACAAAGGGGCCAAACATGTTCACTGAAAGAAAGCCTCTTTAATAAGTGGTGCTGGAAAAACTGGCTTTCCATATGCCAAAAACTAAAACTAGACCCATGTCTATCACCATGCACTAAACTAAATTCAAAATGGATTAAAGACCTAAATATTAAAACAGAAACATTAAATTTGCTGGAAGACAAAGTAGGTAGAAATGTTGAAGACATAGAGGTAGGCAGAGAGCTCATGAACAAAAATCAAACTGCACGGGAAATACTTCCTAGAATCAATAACTGGGATCTCATCTTATTAAAAGCTTTTGCATGTCAAAAGAAATCTCCAACAGAGTGGAAAGACCTATGAATTGGGAAAATACCTTAGCCAACTGTCACTCAGACAAACGACTTCTATCTAGAACATACAAAGAATTAAAAAAGATCAGACTCTGTTACGGTTTGTATATAGATGGCCCCCCCCAAGCCTCATGTAGTCATGGAAGCGGCTGAATCTAACATTTATGATTGATTCGTTATGTAGCACTGGGATTGGCGGTATGAGTGCTGCACCCACCCAGGGGTGGAGCCGACATACAATGTAAGGTCGGAATGGGAGTGTGTTTTTCCTATTTGGTGCAGTTCGCTCTTGCGGCTTGGAGCCACCATGAACGGCTGCCCCGTTTTGCTCTGGCTGCTGCCTTGAAGCGCTGCCCCAGTGCCATGCCACCCTGCCTTGGAATCAGCTGAGTATGGACTGAAACTCCCAAAACTGTAAGCTAAATAAACCTCTCCTTCCTTCACTTTGGGTGTCAGGTATTTTGTCCGAGCAACGAGAGAAAAGTAACAAAGACAGACTCCCAAAATTCAAAGACCCAATCCAAAAATGGGCATCTGAGTTGAATACACACTTCTCAGATGAAGAAATACAAATGGCAAATAAATATATGAAAAAATTTTCAGTGTCATTGGTCATTAGAGAAATGCAAATTAAAGCAACACTGAGATTCCATCTCACTCCACAAAGAATGGCTATCATCAAGAAATCAACCCGTAATAAATGCTTGACAGGCTAGACAGACTGTGGGGAAAAAGGAACCTTTCTCCACTGTTGGTGGGAGTATAGACTGGTGCAACCACTGTGGGAAACAGTGTGGGGATTCCTCAAAAAGCTAGGATTAAAGGTTCCATTTGATCTAGCTATCTTGCTTGTGGGCATATTCCCAGAAGAATTGAAAACATCATGCCACAGTGATATATGTGCACCCATGTTTATAGCAGCACATTTTGTAATAGCCAAATCTTGGAAATAACCCAAATGCCCATCAACTGAGGAATGAATAAAAAAGACGTGGTATTTTTATACAATGGAGTACCACTCAGATATAAAAAAGGATCACATTGAGAATTTTGTAAGTAAATGGAGATGACTTGAGACCATACTCATAAGTGAAATAAATCAAACTCACATGTATAAATGCCATATGGTCTCTCTAGTGTAAGAAACTGAAAGAGCAAACAAGATCCAAAATCTACAATAAGTATTGTGTAAGGATAAGAAACTGCTCAAAGGGGAAAAGTAACTGGGATAGGGGAAAGGAGGAAAGAAGGAAGGGAAAAGGAAAAAGATATAAATTTGTATATATATATATATATATATATATATATACACACATAAGATAGCTAAGATGACTCTACTACTAATTCTATTAGTTCTTGGAAAAGAACAGTTAATATTCATACGATTAGATGAATTTTGCATGTCTCTATCTGGTAATCTAAGCAACTCTTTTGAAGATAACAATATGCAATACAACAACCATTGTTAAATTCCTATCATCTTGTTTTAAAAGCCTATATTGTTTTTGTTTTGGACTTCTTGTTGATTTGTTTGTTTGTCTCCTTTGCTTTTTGTTTTCTTTTCTGCATTTTTTTCTTTTAAATAAAACAAACCAAAAAAGAAAATGTGATATCTATACACAATGGAATATTACTTGGCTGTAAAGAAGGATAAATTTAAGGCATTTGTAAGAAAATTGATACATCTTGAAAATATAATCTTAAATGAAATAAATCAGACACATAAGTTTAATAACCTTATGAATTTTCTCATTTAAGTAATCCAAAGTACAACTAAAGAGCAAAATGATAGATTGATAAAAGGAAACAGGTAGTAGTCTTTTTACAAATGAGAGAAAGACACAGAGTCTGAGGTTAGGGAAAGGATGAGTGAGGAGAGGGCAGAAAAGACTTAGAATATGTCATGTTCATGTACCAACTACTCTCAATGAATGCAATCTTCATATGTCACAGCATGAAACACTACTACTAATAATCATAATAATAGTGTGGTTTAGGGATCTAAAAACAGAGGGCAGGAGGTGGGTGGGAAGGTTAGGGGAATAAAAAGAATCAAACAAACAAACAAATAAAAAACACCTTAAATGTAAAATAAATCCAACTGGAAATCTTTTTTTTTTGTTTTCTTTGTGGCACCGGGGATTGAACTCACGACCTTGCACTTGCCAGGCAGGCGCTTAGGCCACTGAGCTAGATCTCTGGCCCTGGAAGTCTTTAAATATAAACCCGTGACCATTTTCCAGGGCAATGTAGGGGGAGCAAAACACTTGTGGAAAGTGATTTCTTTTTTTTTATTTTTTATTTTAAAGAGAATAGAACAAAACAAAGAAAAACAAAACAGAATAGAGTCAAACATAATATAGCATTTCAAAACAGAACACTGAAAGCTATACAGGTTTTCAAAACATAACAACAGGAGATTAACAATGGTTACCCTAGTGTCTCTTGCTTTCTTCAAAATGGTTGTTCATACATTTACAGGCAATAAACTCAAACGAAACAAAGCATTACAAAACCAGATAAAACAAAAGAGCACTACAGGCCTTCAAGTCAGACAACAAGAAACCAGCAATGGCTACCGTAATGTCCCATTTTTCAAAAGAGCTCACGTATTGCAATCAAATAGTAGGAAAGGGACTTAAACCAATCAAATCAAAGAATAAAAGCACCATTGGACTTCAGAACCTTTTCTCCACATTTATCGGGAATTTTTTATCTTATTGAGTCTTTCAGTTTCTTACACTAGGGAGACAATGCAGTGTTTACACATGTGTATTTGGTTTATGGAAAGTGATTTCTAAGGTCTTTTTTAACAAGAAAGACTATGACGTTAGAAAATTTGACACTTTTTTCTTTCTTCTTATGAAAGATAGATCTTGAAAGAGTTAATTCAATTCAAATTTAAGATTTATACTATATCAAATGTTTAATTAAAAATCAGTCATTTACTGAGAGAGGAATCTGTGAAGAGTTAATACAAATAGTAGAAAAACTTAATATTCTATGTTGTGCCTTTTAAAAAATTAAAAATTAGAAAAACAAAACTGAAATGTAATATTGAAAGCTAAGATACATGAAAAATTCAAAGGGTAGAGAACTAACATATAGTCACTGTTTTACATGTCTGGTTAAGTCAAACGTTTGGAATAATATTGTTGCATCATAATCATTTTGATTTTAGCTCATGAAAAGGCATTCATGCTTCTCCAAATCAACACAAGCTTCAAACAACAGCTAAAGTCTCAAAAGAGGTTCCAGCTTATCAGACAAATTTTGAAGTTGTCCTGACTTGCTGAAGGATGTCCATGACAGGCACACATCTTGCCTATCAAATATTTTCCTCCCAAATTCCCCAATACGAACTCTCCTCTCATCAAGACTGCAAGCTATTCATGTTAATTTATTTTTCCCTTTCACATTTTTTAGAATATCTTTCCTCTTATTTCCTAGCCATAAAAAATTTACTGATCATCATGGGGGTGTAGGTCAGTGGCACAGTCTGTGCTTTGCATGTGCAAGGATCTGGGTTCAAACTTCAGCACTTTGAAACAAAACAAAACCCCACATGCATCTGTAAGTTTTCCTCAGGTCTTCCCAAATACTTGAGCTTACACCAATTTCATCCTTCATTGATCTTGACATAGTAACTATTGACTATACTTCACATCTTTGTATTCAATCATATCTATATTTATGCTACTTGCTTATTCCATATCGGTTTTATTTTTTCTTCTCCGTCAGAATAGATGATCTCCAAGGACAGTTGACACATCATATGCTAATTTTTCAAGCCCTAGAATATGTAAATCGGTGCTAGAAGTTAAGTTAATGTCTTATGAATAATTACAAAGTAAAATTGGGTCATAGGGAATTTAATAAGGTTTCTCATATTTTCTTTGACTTTGAAAATAAAGATTGTCATCAGAAAATAAAAATTTATATTACCAAATTATTCAAACTAAAACAGTTTTAAAAATTGGATGTATATAGAATGAGAACAAAGAACATGGGGAATGTTTAAATTTTTAAAACATTACAATAAAAAACACACTGCCATAAATTCCCTCAATATACTTTCTTTCACTTCAAACACACTCGTCATACTGTATTTCCCACATTCTGGAGCATTTATAGGAGTCCTTTCTCGTGAGTGTCTTTAGCTGTGCTCTTGAGGCTACCTCAGTGTCCTGAATCATTTGAGAATGTTGATCTTTCATTTGACTTTGGGGAAGAGTCAGAAATCACATGGTTCCAGATCAGGTGAAAAAGGTGGATGTACACATTGTAAAGCTTTTATGATTCTACCTTTCTGTTGGATGGCACTTGGCAGTGGCATTCACTGAATTTTTCATCATACCTTGGAAAGACACATAAGGTGAATGTGTCTTAAATAAAAAAAAATAAACTTATTACAGAAAAAGACACATTTCTACTAATCCCCTTCAGAATACTCCTCTAGATTTGAACAGACTTAATCCACAGTTGCCACATTCTCAAGTAGTACAGAACTCCTCTTAAATGACTGTCTTTCGGAGATGTGAATACTGCTGTTGAGTGCCATCTAAAGGAGAGGCAGGCTCGTAAAAACACTGTGGTGTTCTCATCCATCTTATTCACTAGACCTTGCACTGCATGACCTCTGGCTTTTCCACGAAGTCAAAATGACTGTGAAAAGTAAACATTCAAATTGATTAAGGACTACTAAAGATACTAATGAATGTAGTCATCCAGAACTGCTTCAGAAAATTGCAAGAAGGATGAGAGAAGTGCATTTGGAGAAAGGGGAAGTATTTTGAGATGGATTATTGGCAATGAACCTTTTGCTACAATGTATTTTTTAAAAAATAGGCATTCATATTTTTTGGTATTTGCATGCTCACATGCTTGTGTATATGTAGTGTGTGTCTGGAGCCACTGTACCACTGTTACTGTGGTGCATTCTTGCTTCTATGGTACATTTCATTATAGGAGACTAGAATATAGTCAAGAAGGAAGAGGGATTGGACTGCAATCCAAGGAGTACAAGATGCAATAAAAATAGTCTGCAAACATTGTCTTTTTTAATGGTTAGAGATGTCAGTCATGTGCATTTATTTTATGTACAACTATAAAAACTATCAAAGAACTAGTTTGTGTTGACCTGTCTGAAAATTGAACATGTACCTTTTCAATCATTCATATCAGAAAAAAGTTGAAATTATATTGTACAAATCAATAATTTGGCTCTGATTTTGGAATTAAAGTTCTATGAGATTAAACTGTTTACCATTACATGACT
>RJWT010029318.1:0-14963 GCA_004365215.1 Cuniculus paca | reverse complement strand
TGCACCATGATCATGACCTTGAGCTCAAGGAATTAGCTCAGACAGTTCTAAACCGAGTAGCCATTTCACAGACAGCCCACAGCCCGGCAGGTCGCTGCTCTCCAACTCTGTCATCATGACACTGCCATCTGCAGCAACTGAGCTGAGATTTCTCTAGACCAAATTTATCACACCCAAGATTCCATCCTTACATAAGAATCACCTGTCGCTGGTGCATAAATTTCAGCAGAGCCAAGGGTAATCAAGATTTAAAAGGAAGGTGTTGGGATAAATATCAAGCAGACTTCCTCTCTGTGGGGTTGAGTTCTGAAAAATCTTTATGCCCTCATATGCCTCTCAAAGGAGACTGTCATTTTTAAACTTTCCCTCTGCATCACCACTGTTGGGGAAATAATGCTCTAAGAGCCACAAGCAATCTGTCTTCTTGGAGTTTCTGCTCAAGCTACGACCTCGATTTCCTCCACTTTATATCTTTCCTCACAAATTTCATCTTGCTCTCATCACCAGCTAAATTAACCATAAAGCAAAGCCTTGACTCCCATGAAGCCGGAGAGAAATCTATCCAAGCCTGGAGTTGTGCGTTGCTACATGAAAAGCAGTGGCTGGCCTGAGGAAAACAGGCCTTATAACTTCACATTTATTCAGCACTTTAAGTCATCTAGAAGATTTTCTTAGCCTAAGATCTTAGAGTAAAGGTACAGATGTGTTTTCTGAGAACAAAGAAAAAGGCCATGTGCAAGTAACAGAAGAAAGTAGAATTTTTAAGAAGTGGTAACACTGGGAAAATCATGGGCGCTGGAGAGGGTATGGGTGAGAGGTACTTCCTAAACTAAAAACAGGGCCAAGAAAATTACCTACAGCCTACAGCTCTGTTTGATGAGATTTGGGAAAATTAAATTAGGATTGACAAATATCTGAGAGGTTTTGACTCTATGACCTTGGGGAAATGATTCCCTCCTCTGTGTTTCCATTTGTAAGACGCAGGAATAGAAGGAAGGCTTCTTCCTGCAACAGCAGACCAAGATGGAAGGTAGAAGAAAAGGCCTTTGAAGCCAACATAATTACTTCTCTGTCCAGGGAAATATAAACAACAATAATTCCAACAGCCTTCAGCTCTGCTTTTGAATGAGTTCTTTGCTTCTGTCTGAGAGGTAAAGTAGTTTATTCCTTGGGGGAAAAGTTCAATGTGGTATGGTAGGCCATGCCCTATTCACTTTCATTTCATTATATTACACTGGATGATTATTAACACAAAGAATATTCAATATAAGTTAAGAAGACTCTACTAAATATCCACTGTGTGCCCAGGCCTGAAGCAGGACCTGTGGGACAGACAAAGAATATATGACACATTCACATCGTTTTCAAGTCCCTTAACGTTTTTTGGAAAGGTTTACATGTTCCATTTAAAAAGCCAAGCAGAGAAAGAGCTATTATAATTTAAAGGAATATTCTAGAAAATAAATATTACTTCTATTAACATAAGTGACTGAGTTCAATCAAATTTGCTTGTTTTTATGTTCTTCCTAATAGATGTGACATGTTTTGTTTATCTTTGCTATGCATGTCTGTGTGTAACAGCTTTGACATTTATAGGGCATCCATTGACTTAAATTCTGGTTGGAAATTTCTAGATAAAACACAGATCAGTCAATCAAGAAACTTTTTAATTTTTAAGGCCAATGCATGCTAATACATTTTGAAGTTCCACTCCAGCACAATCTCTGGATGACATGAAAGCAAACTAAATGAATCGTGTTTTGGAAACTACCCTCGTTCCTGGATGTGCTCATTGGTTGACAGTTTTGCATATCTGTGAAGTGCCAATGATTCCTCCAGTGAATTCCAAGCAATGTACTACTATTCTTTGGTGTACACTTATAATTCTTATACCAACAGAAGGTCAGTTATGTCATCTCCAGACAATTCTGTTTTCCATTAAAGTTTTCTAATACAAATCGGTGACTGTACTGGTTAGCTTTGTGTTGTGGGGACAGAATACTTGACACCTGAAGCTTAAAGGGAGAGAGGGTTATTTTGGCTCCTGATTTCAGCTGATTGGCTGACTCCAAGGAGGAAACATCACGGGAGAGGCATGGAAGAGGAAAGCTGCTCAACTCGTGGCATCAGGAAAGCAGTGAACAGAGGAAGAGCCCAAAAGGAAGGAATAAGGGATCAGATACAGTCCCTAAGGTCATGTCCCCATGACCCACCCAGGTACACCCAGAAATGTCACTTCTTAATCTCCTAGCATCTCTCAAGCCAATCAAGTTGACAATCAAGACTAACCATCACATTAATAATTTATAGTATTTTAAGTGGTAGTCATTTCAAAAATATGCCTTGGGTATAAAACAGAACTTTTCAGAAAGTGAAAATGATGAAAATCATGTCTTTTCAGTTCAAATTATCTTCATTATAACCTGAAAGTACTTGTTCTAAACATTCTCTACGAATATGCTTGTGTGTACTTTCAATTACATGTATGTAGATACATTAGGATGATATAAAGCATGGAATACACATTAATGGGATTTTCCAGTCACATTACATACCTCTGAGCAGTTTCATTCCAACAACCTAAAGCACTATTTTTGAACATCAGGCGTTCAGAATTGATTATTATACTATGTATGAAATGTCAAAGCATCTTTGTATCTATTGCCCATGTGCTCGAGAACACAGTAAGACCACAGCAGCAGGTATTAGGGTGACCAATCTCCTTGAATTTTCCCAGGACTGAAGAGGTTCCTAGGACATAGCACTTGCCATTGAAATATCCCAGGGAAATAGGCAACAAATTGGTCATCCTAAAAGTACTATAATTCCCATTCGTAAGGATAATCTGTTGCTGGTACCCACCTTCGAGAACATAGCAGAGCCAACAATAACCAAAAAGCACTTGCTAGGTAAATGAGCAAAGCATTTTGCCTTTCTGTACTTTAGTCTCCGCAAATACAAAAGTTGAAGATGTGGGACTCAGTCCTCTAGCTTCTAACAAGAGCCCATTCACAGCTAAACAGATCACTGCTGTTCCTTCTATATCTTAATTTCACCTTGAACTTTGAGAAAATCCATGTCATCTTTTGCCTTTTAGTGTGCTACCATTCCTAAAGTGCTAGCTTGAAATGCCACAAGCAGGAGTGAATGGGGTCTTTGTCTTCTTCCACATTATTCAGAAGGAACACTGCCATTCTGTGTTTTGAAGAGTAGAATGACTGAGAAGTTATAATTATCACAGCTCTCAAAAGCAGAGAAAACACTAGTATAACTTTGGTCTACCCTACCAATTATCTCTGGAGATAACTAACTATCCCCAGGCCTTCACTGGTATAATTTTGTGAAACAAATTAACTTAAATGAACCTCAAGAAAAATGACCACGTGACCACATTTGGAACCACGAAATGATAATAGAGCTTACTGAGGGCTTATAACATGCTAGGCTCTGTGCTCAGAGTTTTATTTAATTAGGTCAGTTAAAATGTGCTATAATCCAGGAGGTTGCAACTATTGTTCCCATTGCACAGATAAGAAAATCAAGGCTGAGAGGCGATGAGCAATTCACTGGCATCACACAGTTGATAAGGATAGGAGTTTGCATTTATACTCAAGCAACTTGTACTCTGAAAGTGACACTTTTAACCATCTACCATATTACCTATAATAAAGGCAGCTAAATAGTGTTCCTCTACAGTCTCAACATCCAAGTCTGAAGCAATTATTCATTACAGTAGACCTAAAACTAACCAGAACATACACACCTGTGGGGAACAGTACATGTGTCTGTCTGCCTATTTGGGTCAAAAGGCACGAGGTTTCTGGTCATCAGTATTAAAGGATCTAAAGAAAGAGATTTTATTCTGTTGATTAATTCAGGAATGATATATATTGCCCTGCCAAGCCGCTGTCCTATTCTTTCTTCAGTACCTCTATTTTCCTTCCTGAAAAATGTAAATAGTATTTCCTAAGTGTCTATGAGAAATGAATGGGTAATATAATGGGAAAGCACTATGCAACCTGTGAAGTGCTTTAAAACAATTATCTCATATGTTAAGCAGTTTCCAAAATAGCAATTGCTTCAAATGCCCTTGCAAAGCAAATGAGACACAGCTGGTAGAATGTTCTGCAAAGAGACGGAAATCCAACTTTTTAAAATGTTCAAGGGGAAAGCACACACTGTAAAATTACCCCAAAGACGAATTTTACAAGAAGCGTGGAAGTGTCATCAGATTTTTCCATGGTTAATTCTATAAGACTGTCAGCATTGCAAAGATCAAACAAGGCTCTTCCTCAGCAGAAACTTGGGAAGCACTCTCCATGACACTTGCAAAATGGCTAGAAATATAAACTATACTCACCTAAGGAGCAGAAGTGAGGAAGCCAAGTTTACCAGCTCTTCTCATTCTTTTCCAAAGACAAACCTGTTGGAAAAAAAATAAGGACTTAAGAAATGGAAGGCAAAAATGAAAGTAAAGAAGGATGAGGTGTCTATGGAACGCTGTGATGCTTTGGGAGTGACTCAGCACTTGCTACAAGACAGTGACAATTAAATCAGTGTGTTGAAAGAACGCTAATAAAACTCAGCACTCCCTGTAATCTCAGAGCAAGATTGCACCACTGAAGAAAATGTTAAACAACATATTTGTGGTGGGGAGAGGAGTACAGCTGGATGGAGGTTGCTTGCGGGTGGGGGAACTCGGAAGGATGAATCTCAGGCTCTCTTTAGTTGCCTAAAGCTAGAGGAAGTCAAGTTGGGTCTCTGCCCTTAACTATGTTTCTCCCCTCTCTGTGACTTTAGCTTTTCTACATCAAACTCAAAGGAACAACTGAGCTGACTCCTCCCTGGACAAGCAGAAATTGTGGCACAAGTGGAACTGCATATTCACCTGCAGAGAAATTACAAAATGTATGCACCGAACAAAGAAATCCTGTGAGGAAGAGGTAACACCGGCACATCTCCGAACCCATGAAAAACATTAGTACAGATGCTTGTCTTTCTGGATGGAAGAACAGCTAGGCTATCCACAATGCATGCTAAGCAAATCTTTTAAATTCTTTGGCAAAAAATAAAATCATAATTCCACCTCATAGTTAATTTCTATCAAAAAATAAAATCATAATTCCTCTTCTTAGTTAATTTCTATCATTCGCTACTCTTTTGGTCATTAAGCTCTGTGTCAAAACTATGCTAAACTTCTCCTGTTCTAAACTGGTCTCTGAGGACATGGATGAAAATGGTTTTCCAGTGTTGAAAAGTGGAGAAAATATAATAAATCCTTCATATACTTGTACGCAGTTATTTTTATACTAAACTCGTAATGGAAATCTGGACTATTCTCTTCTCCATCCCTGAATAAGAAGTTCTAATCCCAGCCTACCCCACCCCGCCTCTGCTCTGGCATTATTTGTCTCATTTCAGGTGGCCAACTCTAGACTGAGTAGAGTCTCATTTTTCACATCTTGAGGAAGAAAAAGAAAAACATGAAAGTGTTAAAAACTGAGAGATTTTTCATTTCCCTAGGAAATTTTCAAAATGCTTGTGTTGACTTACTTTCTGCTCTAGAATAAACTCAGGTGTAAAATAATATATTTGCGAGTTATCCTGCTAGTGAACCTGTTCTTTATTCATAAACAAAGCTGTTAGATGTTCAGGAACTGAGTACTATGAAGAATGAGCTATGATAGCCTTTAAATTCTCTAAAAAGCTATCAGAACCAAGCTATAACAATTTGGTTTTCTGGTTGAAAAAAATAAAGTTACTGTTTGAATTGATATTCTTTTGATCTAGGTAGAAAATATTAAATTAGGTGTTCTCTCTCTCTCTCTCGCTCTCTCTCTCTCAGCATTGATACAGGAAAAGGAAGAGTTGCTCTGTTTTTCATGAACTACAATACTAATTTGAAATGGTCAGATTCCAAAGAAACCACACTATGGTCTTCTAAAAGGGAAAGAATTTTTGCTCATGGGAAAAAAGTATAATTTGTCCTTGTGTCTTCAATCCTTATCAACATCCAAATGCAAACCACCTCTACATGCATGTTCAGAAGCATGAACTAAATCCCAAGACCAATAACAAAATAAGCTGACTCCTGGATTCTTACCAAGCCAGTACCCTGCATTTGAGTTAGGGTTGGATTTAGATGAGCAATTCAATAACTTAGAATAGTGAAAAGAAGACTGGGGGCTTAAGAATCAAATCCCATAGTGACCTTGGTGAGGATTTTGCTCTTTTATGGGCAGCTTAGTAGATAGGGTCAGTCTTTTAATTTACTTAACAATTTGCAGAGAGCTTTCTCATTGTAGCACTTAATCATTTCTCCCCAACTCAATTTCCTCATCCATACAATTGGGATAATACAACTTATTGTACAAGGCTATCATAAGAACTAAATAAAATGTGTATATAAGATGCTTATGTGCCTGGCACATAAAAGCTGAATGATAGTTTCTTGTCCACCTGGACCTCATATGGTTTTGCTGCTAAATTTTAGTTCTCAATAAAGTAATGTTGACTGCAGTAACCTTCTCCCTACCCCCAAATAGCTAACTAAGAACAATCCCCTAATGTTGACAATTTTATTGGATCTTTCCTGAGTAACCTTGTCATCTTGTACCTATTATAATAAATTATTGGACACTTACCATGGGACACACACTGCAATTTTACAGAGACAAATTCATTTCATTTCCCCTACAACTCAACCAGTTCAACATTATGGTGATTTCCTTTTTGCTTTAAACTAATTTGATCATCAGTGCCAATCTCAAAAGGTATTTTTAAGTGTCTATCTTATATAATTTATCATTATAGTACACTTGCTGTTCTTCTGAAATTCGTATGTTGAAATGTTAAATCTCAAAAGTAATGGCATTAGGTGATGAGGTTTTGGGGAGAAATCATATCATGAGGATGAAAACCTCATGAATGAGGCTAATGTTGTTAAAAAAGGGACCCAGAGATATCTCTCACCCTCATTCTATTAGTAAGGATACCATGAGAAGTCAACCATGTGTCACCTGGGAAAGGGCTCTAACTAAACATGACCATCCTGGCACCCTGATCTTGGGCTTCCAGATACCAAAACTTGAGAAATAAATTTCCATCATTTATAAGCCTACCAGTTTATGGCATTTTGTAATAGCAGCCCAGACTAAGACAACTATCATTGCAACATTTATGTAGTGCCTTACTGAGTTGTGCTTAATACATTTTGGTTAAGTACACCACAAGGATATTGTTTCTACCCTCTAGAAAATGTCACTGTTTCTTACACCAAAGAAACAATTTAAGATCTCAGTGTCAGTCTCTCTCTCTCTCTCTCTCTCTCTCTCTCTCTCTCTCTCTGTCTCTTTCTTTGGATTTAAGTTTATAAACTTATAAAAATGAATACAAAAAATTTATATTTATACCTTTTTAAGAACTGCAGCCAATATCTATAAAGTACCAGGTTGTCATCATTGATAAGATGGTGGTGATCTGCCATTTTATTAGAATGAAAAGCAAGAGAGTGTGGAAGAAAAATTCTCATGGAAATTATTCACATTTAACATCTAAAATACTATAGACATTCATGCACATAAAATTGAAAAATAAAAATTTCCTATGCAAGTACTCCTAATTATGAATACATTTGAAAGTTGTTGGAGTAAAGAATGTCTATGCTTGATACAAAAACATTTATCAGGAAAAGAAGAGTCCTTTGTTGAAAAGACAAGAGATCTTTATTTTAAAACTTTAATTTATTCATTTAGAAAAACTCCTAAAATGGAACATGCATGGCATACTTTTTGTATTATGTTTGACTTCATTTTATTTTTTGAATAAATATTTGTAGAGGCATATACTTAGGCCTTATTTTACTATGGCTAAAAATATTCCACCTCCTCTCTGTAGCTAACTCCTCCACTTGAACCCTAGAAATCTCTTTTGCTAATCCATCAAAAGTGCTTAAATAATTCTTCCTATCTTTCCTAAAACACTGATGTCTCTGACTACTAGAACAGTCCTATCAGCACATAGTCATATTTTAATGTCACTTAACCAAAACTAAACAGTAACAAATTACCTTGACCCTACTTCTTCACCTATTGCCATCCTGTTTCTTTGCATCCTTTTACAGGAATCTCAGGAGTTGACTTTCTCAGTGTTTCTAATTCTTTTCCTATCACTACCTCTTAAACTGCCTAATCGGGTTTTAAATACCACCATTCTACTCAATTATGTTCTTGCTCAGATCACCATTAATGTCCGGTTATGAAATTCAGTGGACAATCTTTGGTCTTTCTATTGGATCTATCAGCAGCATTTAACCTATTTTTTACTACCTTCTACTTTATATACTTCTTTCTCTTGGATTTTAGGACACTGAATTCTAATAGTTTTTATTCTGGCTTATGCTGGGAAAGAAGAGCAAGGGTGAGTCCTTGTCTTTATTTAATCTATACCCACTCACTTAATAATCTCATTTGGATTTACAGTTTGTAATATGAGGTTGAGAACTCCCAAATTTCCATTTTCAGTCTAGACACACTCACCATATTCTCACAAGTCCCATATATGCTTAATCCATAACAACTTGACATCTACAATCAGGTATCTAACAGATTTCAAGTTCAGTGTAGCCAAAATCAAAGTCCCAATATTACCCACAAACCTGCTTTTCCTATAGCCATCTCAACCAATAGCAATTTCAACTTTCTGTGTGCTGAAGCCAAAAGTTGACTTCCTTTTTCTCTCATATTCTATAGCCAATCAACCTATCATGAAATCCTGTTGAATATTTTCAAAATATATCAGATAACTCTTCAACATGAACTCATGGCCCAAGCCACATCATCTCTTGCTTTGGTTACTGGCATGGTCACCTAACTAGTCTCTGTTTCTACTTATAGCCTTACATTTGGTTTAGTCTCAACATAATGTCCTAACAGATCCTTCTTCACACGTCAGCTCTTCAACACCGTGCACTGACTACTATTCTACTTACGTTGAAGTCAAATTTTTTCAGTGACCTATGAAGTGATCTATATAGTCTTTTCCTTGCTTCTCTGTTATTTCTCTGAGCTACTACCTTTCATTTACACTCTACTTCAACCACACTGGCTTCCTGGCTGTTCCTTAATGTGCTGGGCACATTCCCACCTTTGGACCTTTGCACAGGCTATTCTCTCTGCCTGTGTCACACTTTGCCAGGTGCACGCTGAGGGTTTCACCTCCTACATCCTTGCTCAAATGGAACTCATTTTTAAAATTATAACCATGAGCACTGTTCTCTCCTGCCAGTCCTGGAAGTCTTGAACTTTATTACTCTGTTTTAATTTCCTTTATCCCATAGCATGATCCACCAGAAATACACTGATTTACGTATTTATGTATTATATTTGTTGTCTGTCTCTTCATGCTAGAATGTATGTTTGGTAAGGAATTGGTGTCTATTTGGATTACATCTTTTTTAAGCACTTAGAACGGTACTTGGCATGAGAAGTCACTCACTGGATATTGATCTGAATTGAATAGAATGAAATGGGCTTCCAGAGAAAGAATCTGAATTGATAGAATTGGGTCTTTATTAAACAACAACTTTCCTTGAAACAGCTTGATAGAAGAATATTGTCCAGTATGTACGGGGATACCAGTGTACATCCCCATTTGTTGGAAAAGCCCTAATAACCTAGAATGAAAACGTGAAAAAAAAATGAAGATACATTTTCCCTCTTTCATTTTTAAAATTTGGGCAATATATTTTTAGACAATCCAAGAATGAGTTCCAAACAGACCACACTAATGTATTCTATAAAGACAGAAAGTTGCTGAAAGGTTCACTTAAAGAAAAACAAAAACAGTGCTGGCTTTCTTTTCCCAGAGTTCACTGTAGTTTTATGTATCACTGTGACCCATAGATGTCTGACTGTGCCACTGATGGCGTAAGTCTCATCTCACTAACATAATCTTAGAGAAAAGTAGCAGTCTATGGAATCTTTATGTTGTCCAGTCTTGGAAATCTTAAGGAAAATTGAGAAGCACTATGTTCTGGATGTGTGATTCCTGTCTGAAGCATCACCTGGGAACTTATTATAAAGGAAAATCTTGAGATTCATCCTATTCCAGATTTACATAATCAGACACTTTCAGAGTAGTACTCAGCCATCTGTGATTTTATAAGTCCTCTAGGTGATTCTGATTCCTGCTTAGGTTTGTGAACTATTAGCAAAGCAAAACTGTTCATGTACAAGTTTATAATGATTTTCATAGCAAGGCAACATTAAAGTACAGACTTCTTTCATTGACAAATGCAATAAATTTGCTACTTCATCCAGCACTCAACAATGACTCAATGGGATTTTCTTTTGCATTAACCTTTGGGAAACTCTTTCTGCATGTTCTACCACAGATTAATTAGAAAACTGTTCACATATTCCAGGCTAATGTGATTGATATCATAATTCTTGGAGCTGTTTGACCCCAAACTCTTCCAGTTGAGAATTATGAATCCAGATTTTAACAAACCATTCCTCAACATGTCTTCAACTTGACGATTTCATTCCAACAGTGAGGATGACCAAAATGGAATGTGAATTAAGGGAAAAAGCAGACACTGAGGGTTGTAAGAATTTGTAAAAAAAAGTTACTTGCTGATTTAAAATATTAATTCACAAGTAGGTCACCAAAAGCTCCTTTGCTTTGATTATTCACACAAAAACAATCACTTGTTAAATTATTTAAGAACTAAGATTTATACCCTAAGGCCCAGTTTTTTAGGACTTTCACATTTCCACTAGTCCTTTAAAGGTAGATAGGATCTCGTTTTACAGATAACACAGCAGAAACTTAGCGAATTATCTAAGAACACATTGTTATGGACAAAATCATTTCTAGATTAGCAAATGGGAATTTACAAATTTCTGACATAACTCCAGTTTTTTTGTTTGTTTGTTTGTGATGGGATTTGAACTCAGGACCTTGTGCATGCGAGGCAAGAACTCTACCACTGAGCCACAACCCCAGCCCCATGGCTCCCGTTTTTAAGGAAATCAGTGCAAGAGATCCTGCATCCCTGGATCAATAAACGTCCATCTTTGGCTAAACTGGAACCCTAGTAAAATAATGGAAGGATTAGTATAAATCATTGATTTCTGTAATGAACAAATCTTAGAGCAGCAAGGATTTCATCACAAGGCATACCAAGGTCCTCACACTGACCCCCCATCATTTAATCAAAGACATTAAGTGGTGTCTGGAGGTGGTGGTTCACACCTGTAAACCTCCAGCATTTGGGAGGCAGAGGCAGGATCACAGTGAGTTCCAGACCAGCCTGGGCTATGTAGTGAGTTCAAGGCCAGCCTGAAAAACAAGACTCTAACTCAAAAGACAAAAAATAGCAGAAAAAAAGACAGCAAGGTGTTCTACACCATGGCGAGAAAGAGTTTAAAAGCACCCTATCATGTGTTACTAGCATTTCACACTCAGAACAAAACTGTAGAGATAAATCATGAGAAAATGATAAGCTTGTAGAAAGTCAATGAAAACTGGAGCTAAAAGCCAGAAAAGATTAAAAACTAACCATGAACAAATTGCATTTACAATTTAAAAACAGTATGATGAGTAACTAATTTTCTTTTTAAATTTATTTTTATTAGTACATGTTACAATACATAATAATTATATTCATTTTGTGGAATTGATATATACACACATTACATCTTGATCAGAGTTTTTCCCATTTCTCACCCCTCTCCTCCTTCCCCAGACCCTGATCAGAAATCCTTTATTTTACTCTTTTAATTATTTATATTTTGGGTTTCTCATAAGAGAACCCATACAATATTTAATCTTCTATGTCTGATTTCTTTCATTTAGGGTCTCAAGATAGATTCAAATGTCCATCTTCATAGTTGAGTAGTAATCTATTGCATTCATTTGCCAAATTTTTTCATGCATTCATCTGATGATGGCTATATAGGCTGCTTCCATAATTTAGCCCTTATAAACTGTTCTGCTATATATATATATATCACCGTAATATGATGGTTTTAATTCACTCAAGAAGATATTCAGGAGAAGTACAGCTGCATCAAATGGAATTTCTTTTTAGTTTTTTGAAGAATTTCCAGATGTATTAGTTAAAAACACTAGTAGGTCTGCTTAGTAAACATAACCAAATGAGAACTGGGGATCAAATTCAGAACTCTACTCTGACAAATATTGGATTTACAATCAAAGATAAAATTTTGGTAAAATCTGGTAGTGGGGACAGTTACAAATAAAATAATCGCAGGTAAATTTTTGATAAAGTTTTATTTTCTTTCTTTCTTTCTTTCTTTCTTTCTTTCTTTCTTTCTTTCTTTCTTTTTCTTTCTTTCTCTTGTGTTACTGAGGCTTAAACCAGGGGCCTTGCATTCCCTAGGTACATGCTCTACCACTGAGCCATACTATCAACCCCTAAAGTTTTTCATAAAACATCAAAAGTCATACAGGTATAAGGCCATATTTATCCATTTGGTCAATATTGTATGCACCTGTAATATACTCTGACTGGTACCAAGTACCACAAGCAAATAAAACAAAATGTTGGTATTTTCTATATTACTATTAGAATAGCTAGGGAATACTCACAGAATAGTAGGCCCAAATGACCTGAAGTCTGGAAAAAGTGGACTTAAGAAAGCTTCCTAAATGAGTTGAGGTTGCTTTGTTAGAAAGTAAAAAGTAGCTTTTAATAACTTTTTAAAAAATTTGCAATGTGATTTTAAGATAAGATTAGGTCAGCCAATATGCAAAAGTCATAGCAAAAAAAAAAAAAGATTTAAGAAAAAGATTAGGAAGACCTGTATTTTTTCTGGAACACTAAAGCTGGTTATTGAAAAAGGCTATTGAATTCTTCTGCTGAAGACATTCTGAACATGATTAGCTAATTCCATTTTAATGGGTTTAAAGCTATGATTAAAATTAGTTGTCAGAATAGTCTTTTCCTTGAAGTTACTCTTCTAGAATGCTGTGAATGGTAACTAGATGGCGTATAAGACTGTTTTCTTCTCTATCCCTTATTTGGCTGGCATGCTTAATTCTAGATTTGGAAACTCATAGACATTGCTATGAAATGTATCACAGATCATGACTCACCATGAAAAGGACAAGTGTGTAAATTGCCTTACCAGTGAAAAATTCACTGCTAGTCCTCCCCTTTCTTCCTGGGACAAGTCTTCAGTTCTTTTTCTCTGATTCATATCCTGAGGAAATCAACATGACACAAAATGGCTGTGTTCAATAAAAAGACTCCAACCCACATTTTGAGAACACAATCCTTTCTAAATTCAGATAAATTGTTACCTTCCCAAGAAAGTTCTTCCTCTGAAAGGTATCGTGTAAGATGGGTAAAACAGTCAAACACCATTCATGCAATGAAATCCTTTTAGCCAACAGATCTACAAAGTTCATCTGTCATGGCAACAATTTTAAAGATGGGAATCAGCAGAAGAAAGAACCTCTTGGCATCAGGTACAGTAGGTGAACTTCTACAGTAATAGCTAACATGGAGTGATTACTAGATATCAAGTAGCATTCTGAGTCTTCCATGCATTATTTCACCTAATACAAACAATTCCATAAGAGAAATCCTATTATGGACCCTAACTTACAGATGTGGGAAATGAGCCTTAGAGAAGTTTAACTTATTTGGCCACAATGCTATGCTAAGAAGCAGAGATAAGATTCAAGTCACTGTCTTGACACCAGAATTCAAACGTCTAGTTCCTCAAGTAGTCCTTTAAGAAAAGGTGGATACATTATTTCCATTCTCCATGTAAGAACACAGGATCTTAAAAGTAATAAATAATTTAAGAGTGCCAAGATTACTGATATTTTTGGTCTGGGATTTGAACTCAGATCAGGCAGACTCCAATATTTATGCTTTTGTCATTGTGATATAAAATACGAGTAGATATCCTCATATTCACTCCCTGTAAATTATTCTTAAATCAACTGAAACAAACAAGCAGCTACTCTTTATAGAATATGCATGTGAGACTTTGAAGACAGTAGGAAAGAATCAAATATATTAACCTTGCCTCCAATAACTTTAAATTCAACTGGGCAGAGAATATGCAGATGAATCAACTAATGTCAATTGTAAAGCATTGTATCAGTGTAGGTAAAATGACATCCTCTAAGCTAAATAAATTCTAGAGAGATGCTGGGGGAAGTAGCAATTAAAAAAGAATTGATTGAGGTAGGACAAATGGAGTTGATCCTATTTCCTGGAATCTTTCTGGGTATTTTGTGAGCAGAAATAAAAGTACTCTGGAGAACCCATGGCAGGAAAACATAGTGTTCACACTTACTGGGAAGGTTCTATTGAAGATATGGCTCATGATCACAGAGCAATGGAAAGGCTGAAGGAGAGGAAAGCATTTTTCTGTGATTACAGTTTAAACTATAGCAATTACTATTTCTCTTGGCTAGTAGGTTTCCATGGGGTCCCATCAAATACAAACCATAAAAGCTATAAATCAAACCTACACTCATTCTTTATAAAGAAAAGCAAAAGGGCATAAGGAAGGGAAAAGAGAAAAGACTCAATTTCAACATTTTCAAATGATTTTCTATGAGACCTATCTGGTCTAATGGAAAAAAAATTATACTAATTTTGGAAATAGGATGTCACTGAATAAATGAACTCACATGCTCATTACCCAGGTTAGACCCCCTCATCCACAGATCTCCAATTTAATAAAGACTGGGCTGTTTAAAAGACCCTTCTGTATGGTAAAGCTATATTCTTTATTTCCAAGATTAATCCATTTTCTGCTTTTCTTCCACTTAATGCATGGATTTCACCCTTCAACACAACTATGTGTTTACTGGGATTTCTCAAAAAATAGTATCTCCCTACTATTAAGAACAATATGTATTCAAGATGCTAATGAGTATAACTAAATAAAAGAGTTTGAAAAGCAAATAAGTTT
>RJWT010029317.1:0-14952 GCA_004365215.1 Cuniculus paca | reverse complement strand
TTATGGGGTGAGAGGGTTTGGTGATTTTCAGCCTGCATGCTGGTAGGCTTACAGGAGGCACTGACTTTTTCTCTTCCTGGGTCCCATACGGTCTGCACAGCTTAGCAGAAAGGTTGGCTAGTTGGATCCTTGATTGGCTTCTTTCAGTCCCAGCATGGCTGATTCTTGGGAGTTGCTGACTTTTCCTTGTCTTCCTGGGTCCCGCATGCTCTGCGTGGCTTACCAGAAAGGCTGGCTATTGGATCCTTGATCCGCTCCTCCCAGTCCCAGCATCTATCGAGTATTTTATAGAAAAACTTTGTCATCTACAGCAATTAAAAACAAGTGGAAATGTTAATATTTGCAATTTTCAGCTATCTTTTCTTAAGTAGATCAATATTTTTGGCTTATATGTTATGACTTTTTTTTTTGAGAGAATAAAACCTAACAAAACAGAATAAAGCCAATCAAAACAAAACAATGAAAGTGATATAGAACTTCAAAACAGGATAATAGAAAATCAACAATACCTACCATAATGTATCTTGTTATCTTCACAGTAGTTGTCCATACCATCAGACATAATAAAACCAGAACATTGAATAAAACAAAACAATAGATCAGAACAAACCAAATTAGTGAGAACAATACTGGATTTCAAAAACAAGATAAAAAGAAATCCCCAATATTTGCTATCTTGCATACCGTTATCCTCCTAATAGATGCTCAGACTACTGACCTTGGCCCTGCAAAGTCAATCAAACAATACAAGCATTTAGTTGTTTTCGTACCTCAGTTGCTATCAACTCAGCCTGCCCTCTACATCAGTGGGTTGCTTATGGGAGGTGGGGAGATTTACTGATTCTCGGCCCACACACCAGTCAGCTCATGAGAATGGTGAACTGGCTTCGCTCTTGCTGGGCCCTGCATGGTTTGTGTGGCTTACAGGTGCATTGGCTTCTTCTTGTACTCCTCCCAGACCCAGCATGGCTTCTGTCCCTCATTTGTTATTTCTGCCTTTTTCATTTGTTTGTTGTAATTTTTCTTAGAAAATAGATTTTCTGGCAGTGGATTCCCTGCATTTTTTTCTGAGAAAGTCATCATCGTATTTGAAAGATCCTTTTGTTGAGTATGTTCTGGGTTGATCGTTATATTTCTTTTACAGCAGTTTAAAGTTGTCACTCCACTGTCTGAATGATTTGCATTGGTTCTTAGAAAAAATCTGTACGTATGTAACGCTTTCTTTTTTTCTGTCCTCACAGCCTTCTTTGCCTTTGACATTCAACAAATACATGTGTGTCACCCACACACAGGCACATACTTCTACCTCAGTCCCACCATATTTAGCCTTAGTATTTTACTCGTAGCCCAGTATCTGTCACTGGTTTTGAAAAATACTGTTAAACTTTCTCCAGCCGTTTTTCTGCTTGGTTTTGTTTTGTTTTGTTTTGGTCTTTTTGAGGCAGGGTTTCACTGAGCCATTCAGGATGGCCTTGAACTCACTTTGTAGCCCAGGCTGGCTTTGAACTCGTAGTGATTCTCCTGCCTCAGCCTCCTCAGTGCTGGAATTACAAATATGCACTACCACCCCTGGCCTGTTCTCCCGTCTAAGATTGCATTACATAGATGTTAGAATGTTTGAGACAGTCCCATAACTCTTGGTTGTTGTGCTCTTGTTTCCTCTCATGCTTTTTCTCCTGGTTAACTTGGGTAATTTCCGTTGTCTTGTCTTCAAGTTCAGTTATTTTTTTTTTAAATTCAGTTATTCTTTACTTGACTCTGTCAGTTCTACCCAGGATTAGGTCAGAAACATTCTTTTTCTCTGTTTCCTGTTCGTTTCCATCTCACTGGTAAAGTAACCCCTCAGGTTTTGTACATTACCCATTTTTTAAACTGTTGGGACCTTCAGCATACTAGTCATAGTAATGTTAAATTTTCTATTAAGTATTGCCAACATCTGTGTCATACCTGACTCTAGTTTTTTTAGTTTGGTTTGGTGGTTTTGTTTTTTGAGACAGAATCTCACTATGTAGTCCAGGCTGGCCTTGAACCCACTACAGAGCCCAGGCTGGTGCCAAACTCACAGCAATTCTCCTGCCTCATCCTCCCAGACTAATGGGATTACAAGTGTGCACTACCACACCCAGCTCTGAATCTAGTTCTCATTGCTGTGTCTTGTGGGAGTGTGAATTCTCTTGCTTATTTCTGTGCTTTGTAATTTTTAGGCCAGATGTGTTGCAGTGGGACAGTAGTGACATGAATTGTTTTTGTATCTGGAAGTGGACATACATTTCTATAAAGAAAGAAGGAGTTGTCAGTGTATTAGTCTTTCAAACACCTGGAGAACAGGCTTGTTATTAAAGTAGGGGGCAGTTTCCAGAGAAATCTGCTTGATTCTAACCTGTCTGGCTTCTTTCTGTGCTGTGCCTTACCTAGGGTCTGTTGGCAAGCTCTTGTTTCTCTATCTCTCTCACTGTATTCCTGGTTGCTTATTATTTGGAGCTGTTTTTCCAGAATGAAAGGGAATCTGTTCTGTTCAAAGCTCAGGTTTAAACGTGCACTATCTCTTTCTTGGTCTCAGGGTGAGATCTCTTGCTCCCCTTAAGGAGAAGGGCCTCACATCAACCATCCCCCAAAGCACCCAGCACCCTGAGACCGAGAATGTTGCCCTTCCCTCCTAAATGATAAGACTCTCATTCCGCCCTGGATAAACTCCCCAGGGCTTTCTTGTCCATCCTACACCCCCAGTGTATACCACAGTGGAGACTTAGGACTTTTTGCAGTCTTTTCTGTGAACACCTGATGAGGTTTGTGGGGAAAAAGGCTTTTAAGATCATACCAGTAGTCTCCCAATTACTGTATTCTACAGCGTCTGACCACTAACCACCAGCTTTCAATCTGGCCTTCAAATTCTCAGTAATTTTAGATGAAATGGTAAAAAATATTTTTACCATTGTCCAGTTGCCTCTGTGCCAGGCAAGGCCATTTTTTTGTCTCTTTCTGATACACTATTTCCTTAGATTTTTGAATCATTTTCCTGTGGTCTTAGGTCTCTGGTAGGTTTGAAAAAATTCATTAATTTGACATTAGTCCTCTTTTCCACAAGAGTTGGGAGTAACATTCTTCATAGTTCTGTACACCCTGAGGCAAAAGGGAGAACCAGTACACCTATTTTTAAAGTAATATAAGTCATGTAAATGAAAACTAGAAAGATGTACAAATTTAAAGGCAAAGAGGAAAAAGCAGATTGTATGGAAGGATTGAAGATGCTGAAAAAAGAAGTAAGTAAAGCAAAATAAGAATACCATAGAGACAAAAAATTCAGTAATTTAGGAAGATGTTGAAACACATTATATAAAAGAACTTTCCAAAGATACATTTGTAAGTCAGTTTCAGAATTTATAGGCCATCTGTTGCCTGAATGCATGGAATCCTAAGTCTTTTTTTTGTAGTGGAAGAAGCGTTAGAGGTCACTTTACTTGTCACAGTAAGTCCCTAGACCAGTGATGGCAAATGCCTGCCACCTCATCAGTTAACGTTGGTATTTTAAAATGGCACTCCCTATTTATCCTCCGCATATGCTTTGATATAAAGCTGACATGTTCCTGGGTATGGGACATGTTAAATGGAAGGGGGGCTGTTGTTTTTCTTTCTTAAACAGTTAAGAAAGCAGTCCTTCAATCAGGGCAGGTGGAATCTGCTAGAAGCTATACAGTTTACTCAGTGTCAAAGTTAGGATCTGAACCCAGATTTTCTAATCCCCAGTTTAGAACTTTTCCTGGTACAGCATATAAAATTTATATCCAAATTTTATTTTACACTAGCACTTAAGCATCATTCTGTAAGACAGTATTCATTGAAATATATTCTGTGCACCATCACAGCAAAGTATTACATAACAGATTAAGTTTAAAACCTGCCTTATAGAACTCCACTTTAGGGCCTCAATTCACATTCATACTTTGAAAGAATCCCAAGGAGGCCTCCATTAAAGAAATTCATTTTCTTAGCCTGGTGTTTCATATTTGTGGACCATTTACTTTAATCTTTCATGATACTGCAGTATAATTGTGATAGAACAAAGTTGAGAGGTACTGACCTCTGGGGATATTAGTTCACCTTTAGAAACTAACTACCTTGCATACAGCGTTCATATGGGCAGTTCTACTTACGGACTGTATGTTCTCAGGTCATAGGAGAAAGCAAGGAAAATGAGATTGGCCAGCCTTGGCTGAAATTCTTTAAAATGTACATACATCCTATACGTTCTCTGTATTGTTAGACTTCACTAAATATATATAACATTCAGATTGACCTCTGAGTCATTCCTGCTATTTTCCTGTTGGCCCCAAAGCACCCTTGATGTACCTTCACTGTTCAGTAGAATGTTTGGAGCCGTTTTAAACTCATTTCCAAAGAAATCTTCAGTGGTAAAGTGATGCAGTGGGTTCTATGTTGTCCATATCTTTCTATCTAGATAATTCAACTTTACATTTAGTTTTATAAGTCAGCTTGCATTAGAAACAAATGTGCTTCTTTTCTGAATTGATAGGCCATGTGAGGATTAAAAATAGTAATGGAATGCTACCATTAATAGAATTATACTATTATTTGAATTACCAAGAAATAATACATAACATCTGTAACAGGTACTTTTTCATATACTTTGTGTGTATTAACTCATCCTCATGAACCTTTTGAGGTAGATAACAAACTCATTTCTTTCTTACAATCAGGAAAGATGGAACTACTTAAACCCAAGAAGCTGGCACTGAAAATGCTATTAACTGCTATGTCGTACATGCACCTGTTGTAATTATTAATTGTAAATAACTGTTTTTCATATTTTAAAAACTTACAAACTCTTTGTGTTCTACTCTTAACATTCATTGAACAGTAAGTACCTACCTTGTATTGGGACCTGTGCTAGGGACTGAGGTATGAAAAATTTGATGCAGCTTTTGGCCATGTAGAACTTAAAAAAAAATTTACTAGTTTATAGCTGGCAGCTTGCTAAAAATATTTTTAATTATTCATATGTCAGACTTTTTGTAGTAATTTTTAATCGTGTTAACGTATAGCACAATATGATGCAAGTTGAATACAGTACTCAGAGAAATAAGAAGAGTTTACTATACATTTCTAAAGTCTGTTATAATATTTAAAAAAAAGAGAACATACAGCACAACACAGAACTTAACATCCTATTTTTTAAGTAGCTCAGTACTCTTAAGTACATTCACATCATGCTGCCACAAATCTCCAGAATGGTTTTATCTTTCAAAACTCAAAACTCTGATCCGTTAAACGACTGCCCCATTTTCCCTTCCCCCAAGTCCTTGGAAGTCACCATTTTAGGTTTTGTTTCTATTAATTTGCTTACTTTAAATACCTCATGCAAGTGGAATTATACTGCTTGGTCTTTTTGTGACTGACTGATTCACTTAGGGTAATGTCCTCAGGGTTCATCCCTATTATAGTATGTCAAGATTTCCTTCCTTTTTAAGACTGAATGATACTCCCATTTATGTATACATCACACTTTCTTTATTCATCCATTGATTATAGACCCTGGAAATGCTGCCACCTCTTCACTGCTTTGAACACAGGGCACAAATCTCTCAAAGATTTGTGATACTTGGATATGGAGTGAGCAGCAGACTTGTTTTATCATATGGTAAATTCTATTTGTAATTTTTCAAGGAACCTTCATTCTGTTTTCCATAGCAGCAGTATCATTTTACATACCCCAAAACAATTCCAAAGCATTCCAGCTTCTTCATATCATCAACTGATAATTTCTGGTGGTGATGGTGGTGGTGGTGGCGGCGGTTTTTAAGATAGCCACCTTACTGGTTTTTATTTGCATTTCCCTAATGATTAGGTGATATGAGTGTTTTTTTATATACTCACTGACAATTTGTATATCTTCATTAGAGGGATCCAAGTCCTATTCTCATTTTTTAATCTGGTTATTTTGTTGTTGAGTTATAGGAGTTCTGTATGTATTCTGGGTATTAACCCCTCATGAAATGTATGATTTGTAAATATTTTCTGTCATTCCATAGGCTACCTTTTCATTGTTCATGATGTCCCAATATGTGTGGTTTAATGTGGTCCTATTTGTTTTGGTTGGTTATGTTTTCATGTCATATCCAAGAAATCACTGTGAAATCCAATTGTGGGAAGCTTCTCTGGAAGTTTTATGATTTTAGGTCTTACAGTTAGGTCTTTGATTCACTTTGAGTTGATATTTGCATGCAGTTTAAGGTTATGGAACAGTTTCACTCTTGCATGTGGATATACAGTTTTCCAAGCATCATTTATTGAAGACTTCTGTTAATTTTCCCCCCCTTAAAGGTAGGAAGAGAAACAGGCTCTGCAGAGTGAGTTTGGCCAAGTAGAAGTAGAAGTACAACCACACCACAAGGGCTGCTGTGTAGAAGAGAGTGCAGCAAGCAGCCTGTTCTGTTAGAATTTTTAGATTTTTCTGAATGAAGATTTATAAGATTTACTATTTTAAAAAGATATTTTTCAAATTTTAAGTGATTGTTTAGGGAGTTACAATTTTTAATCAACCTTATATGGTATATTAAAATTTTATATAAGTCAATTTCTATATATCTCTTCAAATGCCTAACATATTGTTTATTCCTTCAAGCTATTTCTTTAAAAGACCAAAGCACTCAAATCCAAAATAAATAATATAGAAATCATTTGCAGAAACTTTTCTGTCCTTTTTTTGTTTGCAGGGAAGCAGCTCGAGAGTGTCGTAGGAAGAAGAAAGAATATGTGAAATGTTTAGAAAACAGAGTGGCAGTGCTTGAAAACCAAAACAAGACACTGATTGAGGAGCTCAAAGCACTTAAGGACCTTTACTGCCACAAATCAGATTAATTTGGGATTTAAATTTTCACCTCTTACGGTGGAATCAAAATGGACTGGATTGGCCACAACCAGAAAGACAAAATAAACATTTTATTTTCTAAACATTTCTTTTTTTTCTATGCGCAAAACTGCCTGAAAGCAACTACAGAATTTCATTCGTTTGTGCTTTTGCATTAAACTGTGAATGTTCCAACACCTGCCTCCACTTCTCCCCTCAAGAAATTTTCAGCGCCAGGAATCATGAAGAGACCTCTGCTTTTCAACTCCCACTCTCCTCAAGAAGTAATAATTTGTTTACTTGTAAAATGATGGGGGAAATGAGGAAAATGAAATTTTTTTTAGTGATTTCAAGGTTTGTGCTGAGCTCCTTGATTGCCTTAGGGAAGAATTACCCTAGCCTCTCGCGCTGAAGTACTTTGTGGGCCGCATGCATAAAGTAAGTAAGGTGCAGTGGAGAAATGTTGATTGCCAAACTGACTTGTTCTCACATTTTCATGGTGAATTATGTAAAACCATTAAAAGACAGAAACCCTCGAATAATTTGAGTATGGTTTTGAAGGAAATAGGAATGAATTTGGAGCACTCTATGTATGCTGTTTTCTTCAGTACTTGAAAACCTGTCCTTGATCCTTAAAAACATCCTGTATTAGCTACAGGGTAGTTGTTGCTTCTTAATTTGGTTCTATGTGTTCAACATTTTTGAATACATTGAAAGAAGTAACCAACTGAATGAAAACGCATGGTATCTGAATTTTAAATTAAATCAAAGTAAATAAAAGTACAAAGCTTATTTTAGTTAGCACTAAATCTTAGTAAAAAGATGCTGACTAGTAAAGCAATCCCAAGTTATATAACAAGGTTTTTAAATAAACGTTTTTGTCCTCAACGTTAAAGATATTTATATTGTCACTCATTTACTTAAGGTATTTCTAATTACAGTTGCTCTTTGCATCTACATTGTACCACCAACAGAAAAGTCTTCAAGATGTTACATAAAACAAAATGATATATTCATGTTATAGGAAAATACTGATTTTTAAATCCTTCCCATATTAACACTGTATCAGAGGATCTCTAGTGAATTTTCTAATTGAAAGAAGTTACGAGGATATGGCCCAAAAAGGTAGTGTTACTTGTACATAAAAAAAGTAATTTTTTCAGACATATTTGAATGTCTATGGTACTACAATATTTGGATTGTCATTCTTGTAGAACATTTTTTTGTTTTCATCTAAAATGGATAGTAGGCTTGAGCTTCCCAATATACTATGTAGCCTTTGTCGTTTATAAAGCAGATGCCCATTTTAATTCTGACAGTCTGCATTTGTGTGTGTCATCCATTGTTCCCAACAGTGCTTTTATTTATCAGTTACTCATTTTTATTCACTAAGCCTGATAAACTAAAAATTATCATTTAAAAGAAAAATAGGACTAAGCGTTTAAAAATTGGGAACTGACGTAATGTTCAATTATAGTTTCTCATTTGAGAAAGAAATTGCTTTTTAAGTAGTCAAGAAACTATATTTAGTCATGGGTTACTTAAGAAAGTTAAGTTTGTTTAACATGACAAACTGCAGATACAAGTTTTAGTTACTAGTTCCATTTTAAAAGTAAAATTCTTAATTAATATTTGTAAATGTTGTATTTTTGTTTGTAACAAACCATTGTCTTTTTTCAAGGATGAACAGAGTTTGTGAAGGAGCATCATTCTAAGAATTGAGTGATGTAGTCCTTATATTTGGACATTTCACCAGATTCTCAAGAAGGCTTTCAAACGACTGTAAAGTTTGATGTTTGTCCTGCTGAGCTAATGGGGAAACTAATAGCATAAAAGTTATTTTGTATATACCAGCATAGTATGTCATTTTCTAAATTTGCTTTAACAGAAACCAAGCATATCACAGATCTATTCACAAACTACAATTACTTCAAGTTGAGTCAAGTAAAATTAAACATTTCAAATGTTGTGAAACATTATAAAATATTGCCTGGTGTATAGCAAGTTGTAGTCTCTACAGAGTTGTCTGTTTTTCCAAAAGTTGAGGCTTTCTGCTGAATTAGGAAGTTGGTAACCCTCTTGGTCCGATGTGGTAAATCAAGGCAATCACATATCGGGTGGGTGAGTTTACAAGTTGCAAAGAACTGGTCCTTTATACCTTCAGGATGATTGCACTGTTTTGAAGTCAGTTACTTAATAGTGAGGTGAGAAATGTAGTATGTTGCTTAATCTGTTTTAGACCCTTGGAAAGACTTGAAGATTTTAGTTTATACAGATAGAAATCAGGCATCTTTTATGCAGTTTTTTTAATACAAGAATTATAAAATAAGTATTTGTTTTTAAGCTTGTAACTTTGAGAATCTTTATTAAGAAAATGACATAATTTTTAAAAATCTTGTAGCCAAGAACATATATGGCCACATTATCAGCAATGTTTTTCTCTTCATAATGGCCAAAAGGGAATGAAGATGTCATCATAGGAGTATGTATATATGCTACTGATTTGCCTAGAAAATAGCAAGTTTGGTATTGCTCACTTTGCAAAATATAGGGCCATGTGGCACTTTTATCTATAGGACAGATTAACTCTAATAAAAATGAAGTGGGGAGGGGTTTATTTTTGATATATTACTATTATGAGTTTTCAAGCTTTGATAGCGTTAAACTGAAAAGTGGTTTAGAAAGGGCTAGAATCCAATGTGTTCACATTATTAAAAAATTGATATGATACTATTTTAAGTTCATTCTTTTCCAAACCCAAGTACCATATTGGCAACCATAATATTGTCATAGGTGCTGTGTTCATTTAGATACTTGGGAGGGGTTGGGGAAGGGCATTTGTATAATACATGTGTACATATACATATACCTACAGTATATAATCTAAAGCTCTGAGGGCTCTTAAGTCAGGAATGCTGAGTATTGTCGTATATTGAGGTCAGATGAAATTTTACATTTTTGTGTCTTCTATTGCATCCCTTTTGGTCGCTTCTATGACTGCATTACTCCAGCACTCATGATTAACTTCTATCTTCTGATTTTCTTCCAAGTATTTTAGGTTTGAATAGTTTTGTTTGGCTTGATACTTTTTAAATGTTTCTAGTCACTTGACTCCCCCCCCCAACACACCCCAAAAAAAGTATTTGGGTTTTTTGATTTGTCTCTGGCAGCTATAGCAGTGGTAGGAATGTTTTGGAAATAACTTAAAAGGAACCACTGAGTTTTCAAAAAATCATCCTGGGGGAGCCATTTTGATGTTTAGTTTGAGCAGGGATTTTTGTCAGAAAATGTGTTTTGACAGTAGTAAGTCAGCAGCAGTGCAAGTATCTGAAAGCACAATATCAGTCAGGCAGGCAGGCTGTCCAATCAGAAGTCATCTCTGTCTCTCAGGACTAATCCCTACTATGGTTGTGACTGTATGAGATGACGTGTGGAATCATACAAAGGCTTAGGAAGAAACAAGTTGTGTAAACCAGGATGCTTTTACTTACTTGAAGTGACTTCATCTGGATTTCTTTTCATGTTTAATAAGTTTAAAGCTGTGATCAACTAGAGTCAGCTATGAACATAAATTGGTTTATGGAAGGCTGCTTCACTGTGCAGGAAGGATTAAATAAAGCATGTGATAGAAACAGTGGTTACCTTCTCAGCTGTCACTAAGAGGCTTTACTCTATTGCCTTCGTAACCTGAAAACTGCTGGTATAGTATTCCCCACTGACGTAGTACAAAAGTTCTGTATTTACTTGGTTTATATTTACAATTCTTTGTATATGTTTCGTGCAACTTGTGCTTTTAAAAAGGACCCAGGTGTTGGGTATTAGTAATTTTATCAATTCATTATCAACTTACTTTTTGGTCTTTCGCCTCTCTTCAAGTCACATGATATTTTAAATGGGAACTTTTCATTGATTTTATTTTAGCACCTAAAAGCTAGCCTTAAAAATGCTACAAAAGCAGAGTATGTAGAAATTAGATTTGACTAGCCCAGTAATTAAAAGTTGGGCTCAAACCTTACCTTAAACTTTTTTCATCATGGATAAAGATTGAAGAGCAATTCAAATAATTTAAATTACATTTCTTATCAATTTTAAATGGAACTATCCTCACCCCCAACATTAATACATTATTAGTATGCCTAAATTCATTTGAGTTTTCCAGAAAAGGTTTTTTAAAAAACCACTACTGTCATCATTGGAGATTACATGCAATAAATATTTTTACAAAATTATTTTCCTTTTAAACTGACTTTATTGTCAAAGAAATGGTGCCTAAATTTGTTTTCGGATGAGGATGAGGAAGAGAAGTGTGTTTTAGTAAACCTGCAGATGAATTATGGGATAAATTTGTTCACACAGTTGTACAAAGCACAACTAGAACTTTTGGGTGGCTTTGCCTACATCTTGAATACTTACAATGTTGACTTTCTTAAGTTGACTACATTGTCACTCTGTGTACTAGGAACTGGTTTCCTTCACTTCCTAGAATCAGTGGCCAGGAGAGGCATTAATCCTTGAGGGGTTGGACATATCACAAAGCCGAGTCAGTATGGGAGAATTTCAAACAGGGTGCTGCAGCTCCATCTGTCCTCCGCTTACTGATACGTTCCTACTGATGAGTGAATGTAGCATAAGCCTTTGTATGTGTCCTTGGGGCAGACAGACTTTTAAGAGGGACCAGATAACATTTGAGTGGAAGAATTATATTTCAGGTGTTTTAGCTTGAAATTTATTTTTTAAAAAAAGAAAAATATTAAAAAAAAAAAAAAGAACAAAGCCTGTAAAGTAAGTTGATATTATAAACAGGCAGAGTTGTTTAGCACAGAGAGAAACTATTGACCTGTCTGCGTTTTGGTACTGTGGATGCAGGTCCCAGCTGGGCAGAACATGATACATTTTAAGTTATTTTCACCAGCAAGTAAAAGGAGAATGAACAGTCTACAGGAAATGTCTTTGGAAAGGGTCAAACAGAAAATTTTAACTTCAACTTACTTTAATACTTGCCTATAGAAGAATGACATTTTTAAACTTCTGTCTGAAGAGTATCTCAGATGTGAGTAAATCTGAGGTAGTTTAAAAATCGCTAGGGAAGGAAGAAAATCCCTGCAGATAGGATCTTATGTTAGTTGGCCACATAAAACGATCTATCCTTATGTTTGGGAGGTTTTATTTTCTTATGTTTTTAAAATTGAATTGGTAAATGCTTTATAGATGTATTTTTATCCAGGTGCCACTCCAGTGTATATGTACTGAAATTATTTATATTAAAAGTGAGAAATAACTTGTCAACATTTTTCTGTGAGTATAGATTTATAGGGGTGGCAAAGAGTGCTAGTTACAGTTTCCCATGAAAAGTTGTCCTTGTCAGCTATAATCTCTGCCTTCCCCCACTCCTCAGCAAAAGTAATTATTTTTAACCCAAATGTATCATTTGAAACTTTTAGATTAAAAAAAATAATCAGGGAAGTTCCTAGAAAGGTGTTGAGCTTTTTGAGTTTTCCTTGAGGACTGGGGTAACGAATACCTCCCCCAAAGCTATCAGCACAAAACAGGGTATCAGTTTTTAACTCTGATGTTTTTATTGGAGTTGAATACTAAATAAATAACTATAATGAGGGAAATACATTTCTAGTAATATTCCCTACATTCTAGAAACATCCCTGTTTTAATTTTTTACCTAAATCTTTTTGTGTTTTATGTGTTAAAAAAAATGTACTGAGTCACAATGCATTTATTAACACTATGTACATATTACTTGCTTTGTGTTCAGAATGGTAGTAATTGCTTTGTATATTAAAGTGATCCTTGTGAATTTGTGAAATACTGTCATAAAGTGCTTTTTCTTACTGTAATCTTTGTGGTATCAACTGTCATAATGCCCTTTTTACACACATTTATGTGCAGTCACATAAACATGCTTTTAAAAACTGCAAGTCTCTTTTTTGGGGGGATGGTATCTTGTTTCACGTTTCTGTTAAGTCATGGCTTCTTGGACTTAGGTTTATTAATCTTGTTAAATGAACATAATTATGTTACACTGTCTGCCAAGTTTGTATTGCATAGCAGTGGAAGACTAATTCAGGCAACAAGAACCTGTTTTCAACTGCTGCTTCATTGTCCTGCAGTCTGGCTTTTAGCGCAAGGCTGCTTTTCTCAGTGACACTGAGCAATGCCTATTGGAAGATTCGAAGCTGCTTCTGTCCCACTGACATAACTAATGGAGACATTAATGACTTTTTGTCTCCAGTGTCATAAAATGAATATTTGCACTGAAAGAACAGGTAACTTTCCAGGTCTCCTTAGAATTACAAAATTCTGTGATTATGTAAAATGGAAGAGAAGATGTGGTTTTAATCATTGCTTCAGATATACAAATAAAAGATTCCTATAATCTGAAAAACATTCTGGGACTTTTAAAAATGAGCAGTTACATTTATTAAGTATTGTATGTTCTTTTTTTCCCTCTAATTCTCAAGATATGTTCGCTAGGCCTGGTACACTTGCCACTGTACTGAGAAAATTACATGGATTTCTTTTTCCCCTTCTTCGAAGTGACCACTTTATTGATAAACCATTTTTGAGAGTGAAAGAGCGATACTAATTTCATGGGGACAAATAGGTATAAACCAGGAATTGCTGAGCAGGTTGGAACCTGTGATCATCCTACTTGGGAGCCAAGTTCAGGTGCCTGGGCCTCTAGGAAAGTCAGTACTTATCTTCTCTTCCTATCTATGCTGTCATGTAAAAAAAGTCAAGGATACACTTCCGAGCACTGAAATGACAAAGGAAAAAATTCTCTTCTTTAGAAGTTCTAATAACATCCAAGAATACAGTTCTAATACCTTTACCTAGTGACAGCCCTTTCTGCCCCCCTGAACTGTGGGTTCACGTTTGTCATTTCCACCCAGGTTGCAGAGCAGGGACCAAACTGGACTTCCAGTATTCTTGTTGATCCATCTCTTTAGCTGGCGTTTTCCGTCTTGTAAGTGGTGCTGCTGTTGCTGTCCACTGAGTTGCCAGGCCCAGAAAAGCACTGCCTTCATGCTGTCTTTCCTCGCTGTGCCTTTTTTTCTCCACATCTTACACATGCAGGCTCTAATGAGGGCCTAACATCCAGTGAAACAGAAGGGGGCTTTTCAGGCGTATGGATGCTCGTTTTTGCCTGTTTTTAATTGAGGTGCATTTCATATAACTATTTTACAGTGAACAAGTCAGTGGCATTTAGTGGGTTCACAGTGTTAATTACCACTTCTATGCAGTGCCCACTTAACATTCCAAAGTGAAACTCTGTACCCTTTAAACAGTGACTCCCCATTTCTGCCTGCCCCTCACAACCACCAGTTTGCTTTTTGTTTCTGAGTTTACTGATTGAATATTTCAAATAAATGGAGTCGTGTAATATGTGTATGACTTTGTGCCTGATGTCTTTCATTTAACATGTCTTTTGAGGTTCATCCGCATTGTCACATTACCAGTTCATCCGCATTGTCACATTACCAGTACTTCATTCCTTTTTATAGTCATAATTTTCCATTGTATGCATATGTTATTGTTTGCCCATTTGTCTTTTGGACATTTAGGTTTGCACCGTTTGGCTATCGTGAACAGTACTATTGGGAACATTTGTATACAAGCATCTGAGTCCGTGTTTTCAGTTCTCTGAGGCACATGAGTGGGAGTGGAACTGCTTGTGCTGTGTGGTAATTCTCTTTACTCTGAGGGACTCTAGGCTCCTTCAGCAGCTGCAGCATTGACTCCTCGGTTGATGTACAAGGCCTCACTTCATTACGTCTCCCCCAACGCTTGCTTGGCAATTTCTAAATGATGGCTACCCTCACAGGTGTGACGTGAAACTCACTGCAGTTTTTTTTATTTGCAATTCCCTCATAACTAATGATACTGGGCATATTTTCCTCTTGGCCATTTGTGTATCTTTGGAGAAATGTCTGTTCAAGTCTTGTGTTCATTTTGTAACTGGATTGTTTTCTTGTTGAATTGTAAGAATTTCTTACATATTCTGTATATGTAATTCCTTATATTTTATCCCATTGTGCAAGTTTCTACTTTCTTGATAATTATCTTCACTGTTT